>JZKD02S0048174.1:167501-180988 GCA_000966675.3 Picea glauca
AAGTCCCAAAGACCAAAAATAAGGATGAAGTATTATTGAGTGCCACATGTTCAGGGGGAGCATCCCCAAAGAAGAAGGTTACCTTTTTCCATTAAACTCAGGGGGAGAAGCCCTAACCTTTTCCATTGATGTCAAAGGGGGAGAGAAATTGGGATCATGATGATAGGAGGAGCATAAGTGTTGCCATCAATGACAAAGGGGGAGATTGTTGGAAGATTGGTTTTTGTCATTGATGTCAACCCTAGTAATGGGTTCTGAGCATCGACTATAGCGTAGGCGTAGAGGGACTATAGCAATCGATAATTCATTGACTTCATATTAATATGTCATTTGACTATAAATTTTTTCATCATCTGTATTGTTCGAACTGTAGAAGTAAAAACATTATTTTATATATAATAAAAAAACCTTATATGTCACATCTCATTGGAGAATATATTGGAGGTCTTATTGCCAGCTTCGTTGTTCCCAATGTTGTAAATGTTTAGATATCCAAAGTTCTGAGCATCGACGTTGTTTTTTAATGTTTTATTGTTATTTCTGTTTGTATTGAAATGTTTACATACCAAAGGTTTAGAGCATTGACACTTTTTTTGAGGTGCTTGAATAGGCCTGACAACTTAAATGTTTACATAGTGCAAGGTCCTGAAACATGCCTGACAGCTTAAATGTTTTCATACTGCGAGGCCCTTAAACAACCTGACAACCTTAAATGTTTACCTAAATAGGTTTCTTAGAGTACATTTTTCCTCGAATTTTTCCATACAATGTTGTAGAGAATTTGGACAATATCGTTGTCCACCCCCAGTTGCATAGCCATTGTATGTTTCATACTTCTTCTATACTTGGAATGAAATTTGGTCATCATTGAAGATACATACATTGTTTACTGGTTAGGTGGGTGCTTCTTGTTCGTTGGTTCGTTGGCTATTTCTTGTTGTTGTTTGGTTCAAATTTGCAAGGTTGAGAACCTGCACCTGCGGTTGGACCTATTGGTGCTTGTTGCTTGCTTTTGTTTACTTCAACTTTGCAGGGTTGGGGTCCTTCATGCGCAGTTGGAGATGCTTTTTTTTACTTTGTGGGGTCCAGGTGCTACACCCACAATTCAACCTACGCTTCTGTCGTTCATCGTTTCGGAGTAATTTTTGATGCCATAATTTCTTTTCTATTCGTTCTTTGTTGTTCATTGTTTGTAGTTTGCAAATAAGAATGTTTGATTATTTCTAATGGCATCCTTGTCATATGTTTTTGGTTCCTTTTGTGCTTGGGTTGTAGTTTGGTAATCATTGGAGATAAATATGTTGTTTATTGGTTCAGTGGTTGTTTCTTGTTCGTTGGTTCGTTGGTTCGTTGGTTGCTGCTTGTTGTTGTTTGGCTCAAGTTTGCGAGTTTGAGGTCCTGGGGCTGTAGTTGGGCATGTTCGTGCTTGCTCGCTGGTTTTTTGTTTGTTGTTTTCTTTTTATTACTTCGTCTTTGTAGGGTTGGGGTTCATCACCAGTAGTTGGAGCTATTTTTTTTTCACTTTGCGGTGTTCATTTCCTGCACCCGTAAGTGGACCTACGGTTCTGTCGTTTGTCATGATTGGTGAGGTCGAGATATGGCACCTGTCTCGTTCCCGCCTATCCTGCTTTGAAATGTTTCTCCAATTCATTTTCCTAGCTCTGGACGATACCTACATGTATTTGCAAAATTTTCTTATAGAATAAAAGGACACTGAGATGGTGCTAGCAAGAGTGGTGTTCCGTGGATTGCAAATTGTAGTATTCATTTTCTATGCTATTTGGCATGCAACATTGCTAGCATAATGAATGTGTTCTCAAATGCATCACACCATTTACATTTGGATGAAACCATTATCATTCTAGGATACTTCAGTGTTGACATGATACAAAATAGTCGCATAACAAATAATTGGACAATTACATGTGCAATTACAATGTTCGTTGTCTTTTTGTTAAGATAAAACATGTGCAAAACACACTTATTAACCATATATGGTGAAATGTGCCCATATCACAATACAACCTCTTTATCCTGTATACAGACTGGTGTGACCATGATACAATTTGTCTTGTGCTTGAAATATGAGATGTACACCAAAGATACTGCAAAATTATATTTCCATGTCTGAAATCATATCTCGATACTTTTCTACAGAAAACCAAAATCATTCAGCTATGGCCATGCAATTTCTTAATATTTGCTGGCTTGTAATATATTTTTGGGCAGGAAAAACTTTATATAATTACAACCGTGGATGGAGAAAATCAAAGCTTCATGTTTCTAACTATCTTTTATTCTATTAGTTGATTCTCATTTACTGTATGTATATATTACTTGTTCTCCCTTGCATACCAACTTCCATTCATGTTCATTGTATTTTGTGCATTCCCACATTGAAACAAACATAATAGATAGAGAAAACGAAGGAGTCTTTACCGCAGGTATGGAAGAGGAGATACAAAGGTACATGCTTGTATTGTTATTTCATATTCCATTGTTTTATATTTCATTTGTTGTATGTATATGTGTTCACCTAATTTATTGTATGTAGATATTGTGTATCTTCCTACATAATAACTTGTCTTCATGTCCTTTGTATTTTCTGTTACGCTACATTGAAATTAATTGAACTCTGTTTATTTTTTTTTACATGTCTTCAAGCATACCAACTTCCTTCATGTTCATTGTATTTTTCTGCATTTCTACATTTAAACAAACATAGTGGTTGGAGAAGACGATGGACGCTTTGTCGCGAATGTAAAGGACAAGTTACAAAGGTGCATGCCTCTACTCTTATTTCATATTCCGTTGTTTAGTATTTCATCTATTGTCTGTATATTTGTTCTACTTGTTCTACTGCTTTGCACCTATTTAATTGTATGTAGATACTACGTATCTTTCTACATAGTAACTTATCCTCATGTGAATTGTATTCTCTTTGTTGTTACATTGAAGTAAATAGAATTGTATTTCTTTATTTTACATGTCTTTCTTCATACTAACTTACCTTCATGTCCACTGTATGTTCGGCGTTTCTACATTGAAAGAAACAAATTGGTTGGACAAGAAGATGAATTCTTATATTCCTCGGCAGAGGGGGTTGTAGTACAATCTTCGAAAAGGTATACCAACTGTGCTAGTAAATCAAACACAAAAAATGGGTGGGTGCATATAATATTGGACTAGAAAATGATGATTTGGAAACAATGGACCTTTTTTGAGACTTCCCACTTCCAAAAAATCCCCTACCCATTTCTAATTTTCCCACTTTCTATTATCCCTTTTTTTCCCCTCTCCTATACTTAACTGAACTCCCCTTCGTTTTTCTTGTCTACTTTTGATTTCTAGTTTCTTTGCTTAGTTGTATTTCCAAAAATGTTTAGGTGTGTGGGTTGGCAGGCTCACGGGTTCACATTTATACTCATGCTTCTATATCACGACTCCGACCGACGGTTTCCTCATTTTTTCGATCATGGGTTCCTGGGCTGGAAGGTTCAATATTGTGCCTCTAGCTTCAGAGGTTCCACGATATACATATTGGCTTCCATACCCCCCCATCATGCCCTATTTCCTATTACACATTTTTGCAGTAAAAAAATCCGAGGCATACAATTTGACCATCGGGTCCTTATGTTTACTGAGTATCCCTTGACACCCTATTTCATATTCCATCTCCTTCGACCGTGTATGTGACATTCACAACAATTATGGACAATATACAATGCATATGCTTATTTATTCCTTATGATATTCATATACACATGCTTGCATAAGAAAACGTTGGACTAGTGACATGGCCATGAGCAGTCAATCATCGCAAACATCAATAGACCGACAAGGCCAAAGGTAAAGATACATACATTGTGTTCCTCATATGTTTACCAAACAAATATCATCAACTATTTATTCATATATTCCATGGTAAATATGTTGATGTCATATGCAACACATACTTTGCAGTTCACAAGAAGTATCAAAGAATGCAAGTGAGACGTCGAACATAGCGCAAGTTCCGCAGACTAAGAGGTATGGTTGCAAAACTCTGGCTCCATAATTCATCCAAGTTGTGTGTCTACATGTACATTTATGTCGGGAAAAAAGAAAACAAAAAAATAATGCAGACTACCATTCATATTACTTTTCCTGTTCAAAAAATGTCACTAGGTCTAAAATTATAACACCCAAAATACTATCAATAGAGGGCTTGAACAACCGTCGAACTAGACAAGTTTTCATCGGGGACATAATGGTCATCTATAGTACCTACTTGGACAAGGAAAACAAAACTAGATCCATTATGCGTGATGACATGATAGACAACGAGGCCCTGATGACAGTCACACTGACTATTTCCACACAACTTATCTAGAAACATGCAAAAACGATATTGCCAGGTAATGGGATATCCATTACAAATTTTAATATATTTCCCAAAATAGTACATGACTGTGGTGATTGTGATCGGATTATATCGCTCAACGAAACAAGTATTGTGGAAAAAATTCCCGCTATTTGTTCAGAATATCATTTTGTCCCAGACACAACTAACAACCAACTTGCATAGAGAAATGACACTTACCCAATCAGAACCATTGGTGCATCTGTCACACTCACGAGAAACCTTGGCTCACAACACATTCTCCATATAAAATATGGAGAGTCAAACAATGACAAGGCAATGGTACCGTTCTCCATATCCAGTTTTGTCCTTTACTTTTACATGTCCATGTATCTCGGTTATGTTACACAACTATTGCATTATTCCATGTTGTAGATGCAATTGTTCGACACCTATTCAATTTTGTTTTCCTCAATGGAACAACAATTGCATAAAGGGAAATTTCCACTTATGCTCTTCAAAAATATAACAAAGAAAAGAGATGTTAAAGAAAGGATATTTCGCACAACCCAAGCAAAATTTGTAACATAATTGTGAACATACATAGTACAGGATCTCAAGAAACTAAATAGATCTACAATTGTTGTGCGTATACATCTACAATTTCATCCTCACTTTGCTCATACAAATTGTGTTCACCAATTTTCTGTATTTTTTTTATTTTTTTTGCAGTTGTATATTATATTGTTCAATATATTAACTACTATGCTCATGTGCCCAGGTTGAGGGTGTTTTGGTTGAAGCGAATGCATACTCGACCCCCTTCAAGCATGTATGTGCCAAATGAAACTCTCATGCTTCTACTTCTACTTTCATAAATGATGATACAATTGATTGTTTGCGATGCAGTAAAAAATTCCCTTACATATATAGACATTGCCTCAATGCTTCCATCTGAACCGTGGGAAACACAATCGTACATTGTACAATTAGACAGCCTCTGTTACAAGATGTGCTTCCTGGGTTAGAATAATTTCCATATGAAGTATACCTACATAAAAAGGAAAACAGTGTCTACATGTTGCGCGACTTTCGGATACATAGCAAATTTACCTTAAATGAGGACAATGCAATATTGCATATCGACTGGAAAAAAAAATCATATCAAGCTTTGGTAGGAAACGAAAAAATCTCATGTGTGTCTATAATTTTTCTTCAATACCCAGATGAATGTTCCTCGGACTTGAGTTCTTCGGAGATTACATCTATCACTGTATAATTTTCTTTCCAGAGATTTTGTCTCTATTTGTGCACTTGAAAAAACAAGGAGAATCTAACTACAAATCAAATCGTTGTTGTTATTTTGATTTTTTTTGCATCTCCCAGTAAGAATTTTGCATATTTGTTGGGGTGTCCAAATGAAAAAAAAATGGTGGCTAGTTGTGGATTTGTTGGAGGATTTTGCACCTTTTTGGGTGCCCAAATTGGAAAAATGTTTTCCAACTATATATCCATGGCAGGATTTATGCATTCTTTTGCGTACCCAAATAAAAAAAAATATGATCTCCAGCTATACATTTATGGTATGATATATTCATTTTCTCGATGCCCTAATTGAAAAAATAGGGCTCAACATGGATTGAAGCATGAGCTTGAGATCTCTAGAACGTGCTATAGAGATTGGGGAGTTTGGGCATTGGAATTCTTACAGGCAGGTGCATTTATTGTTGATGTACAAGTGCATAGGATTGTTCAGTCTAGAAATGGGAAGCATGAGGAAAAACCCCATACAAAGTATCAAACTGTGAATAACTCAGGACCATTCTTTGAACCGTCGAAATGACTTTCTCCTCTAGGCAGAACCATCAGGCATTTCCAATAATATTGGAAATTTGGCATTGTTAAAACTGGTAGTGATAGAACATGGCACTATCATAAGAAAATGTCCATAGTGATCTTGCTTCATGGTAAAATAGTAATCGACAAGTTTATTGTTACCCATTTGGGGGTTTGGTTATAGCTGGGATAGAATGGAGAAGCTCCGCTAGTTTTGTGTTGTCTTGTGTTTGGCAGACTTTTGTTCATATCCCATGGCCCCAATTATTTTCTCATGGGAACATATACCAAATGTAAGAGGAAACCAATTCCACATGTATTTTTTTATATATATCAAATTGTTTGATACATAGGTTGATGCGTACTTCTCTATGGACCCTTGTGGGATCTCACTTGGTGCCTTTTGTGTTCATGCATTGCCTTGTGCCTCAACTTTCAATACATTTGGTGTTTACTTGGATCCTGGTTGTATGCTTTGTTCTGGAAAATTAATGATACATTCAGGATCTTGGTAGTTTTTCTATGATCTTAAATAATATACATGACCTAATTTTCCTTTTAATATAATATCACTGACGGAAATGTAGTATGTGTCTCATTTTAGCACTTTTCCTTGATCGATGAACTTAGCAAAATTCATCTCGAGGAATATTTTGAAATAAAAGGATATATACTATGTGAAGTCCAATGGAACAATCATATCAATGACAGGACATTAAAATTCAAATTCATCGTTGTTATACTTACAGTGAAGTTGACAGTACAATAATTTTACTTAAACATCCCAAAATTGATTTTCTTGTGGCTTTTCGATGCTTCTCTTATACAAACACATCCTGGAAACTATAAGCATGGCTCGCTTTATCTATTCCTTGATTGAAGAGTTTGTTCACCTATTTAATGCACTTCATAGTTACTGTTAAGACCATCAATGGGGATTTCTTACACCAATTCCCGCTTCTGAAAATTGACATCCCCTTTCTTTTTTCCCTCTGCTTTCCCGTTTTCGTTACTTAGTCATTTTTTGAAAAGTTTCTAGGTGCGCGGGTTGGCAGATTCACATCTTTAGATTTCCACTGATACTTTTATATCACGAGTCTGACTGACTGCTTCCCCATTTCATATTCAATATACTTTTTGGATCGGGGGTTCCCGGATAGGCGGGTTCAACATTGCATTTCCATTGTTTCGCCGCCTGCAAACAACACTCAGACTTCCCCGATCTACAAATCGTCAACCAAATTCCCCTTTCTTTTTTCTTGTTTTCTTTCCTGTTCTGGTTACTTAGTCATTTTTCAGAATGTCTCATGCTTTTATATACAACACTTGAAGTTCCACAATATACAAATTGATTGTCTAAGTCCATCTATTGTAGGAAAATCTCCCTGCGGACTGGTAGATCGCCTCTAAGAGCTTGACCCTAACTCTAAGACAGAAAATGCTTAACATGGACACTGAATTCCTTTCAAATCTATCTAAACTAACACATGAGAAGGAAGGAGGATAGAGGTACCTTTTATCGATGTTTGGCCCTGCACGCTTCGAGTTGAGTTCCGATGCTTTTCTCCTCGCTGAGTCCTGTAGACAAACAAGATACGACCACTTCCTGCTCTATTGATGTTAGCTTGAAAACAGATCTATCTATCAATGATAAGTTCATGTGACATTAGACACAAACTAGAAAGAAACAGGCCAAGCGTTTCATATTAATGAGAATGACGACATCAATACTTACAATCGTAGATGCGAATGCAACAGCTTTGTCGGGTCCTCTTTGTCTAACCCTTTCTCGAAATATCCACAACCTGGATAATAAAAGCTTCACTGATCACTCTCCTTTGGCTGACTATGTGTTTCTTATGAGATCATAGGTTTCATGCTAGCAATTCTTCCTCCTCTTCCACCATCATAGAGCTTGCTTATATAGGTTAAGAGGAGCTTAACCTCTTGAGTTATCTTTAGAACAAGTTGGGGAACCTCCTCCTTAGATCAGGGATCTCCTGATGAAACCAAGAATTCGAATGCAATTGCCTTCTAATCTTGAAAGATTCTCCCCTTATTCTCCTCAACGGGCCAACTACTACCTCAGATTAGGCAGCGCTCCTGCAAAAGGGGCATCGGAGCGTTGTAGCACTCCCTGAGAAGATTAAGGGAAGCGCTAGCGCTCCAAAAGTGAGTAGCTCTCCTGTAAAAGGGAAGGGGAGCGTTATAACACTCCCTGAAGCCTTGCAGGGGGCACCAATGCTCCTAAGGCTGATATAGGGGAGCGCTCACCCTCAAAACCTTTGATTCAAAGCTCTTTTCAGGTGTCAAGAGTTCCTTGACTTCAGTTAACTAGTTCTCCTTCTCCAAACCAAGTACATGAGATGTTTTAAGTGCCTCCTTAGTGTCGTCATTATGGCATTATGATTGAATGATGTCTTCGACACTTGTGAACAACTTGTGACACTTGCGAATGTCGTAAGGAAGATGCGACACTTACGACAATTGAGAGGAATATGCGACACTTATCCAGTTGAGTAATTTTGACGTGTAACAGAATGCCCCCCAAAGTATGAAGTTAGAAGATGCGAACTGATGACTGAAATACTTTGTAGACGTTCAAGCAAGGGTATAGACTTGGAGAACCTGACAGAAGCTGCACACAAACATCCAACAAATATCATGACATATTTCAAGACCCAAGGCAAGCATACCTATGCTTGGGTGATTAAGACTTGTGAGATATGGCTGCCATAAAATACACTGCGGATCCATAATTGTATTGACAAGAAGGTATAACCACTGAAGATACTATGTGGATCTATACTCTGATGACTCAGACTGATCATAGCCACGAAGAATACACAGTGGATCTACGAGATGATAAGACATAGCCACGACCAATACAAAGTGGATCTATGTAACAGTGTATGTGTTCCTTGTCCAATGGAAATTCCTTCGCAGCCTGAGAAAAACATACATCAAAGTGATCACTCAACTTAGGGTCTTCTTACCAATCCCAATATGGTACGAATCTGACCATGTGAATAGATGTCCTGACATTGAACATGGCAGAAACCACTTGATTACCGGTCAATGGTGTGAACCGTTAACAAGTGTGAGGGAGATCACCATTAATATCAATGATTTCCAAGGTACCCTAGTACATTCCAGTGAATGTGAATAGATGAGATGAGGTCGAACATCCGTGGAATCATCCGATCAGGGGTCAATGATGTAAACCCATTGTCGAATGTGAGGAGGCCTGCCATTGAGGCATGTAGGTTCCAAAGTACTAACTAGTTTCTAAGCCTAATTCCTAGATAATGTGTTGGAGTCGACAGGAATAGACTCGCTGAGGGAGGGCCTTGATGTATCCCCCATCAATGACACGAAACAGACATGGAGATGTAATTGATAGATCAAATGGACATGGACTGACACAGGTTTTGAGACAAGATATTTGGGATGGATGACTCTTGAGGTAGATACTTCCCTTGAACATTGAGGCACAACAAAAAAACATGACATGGACCAAAACTATGCAGTGGATACTGTGACTTGCGTCGGGTGACCCAAAGGAGCGAAAGGAACTCAGAGGATTGGCTAAGTACAGAGGTTCAGCGGACTATGATATGTTCAAATGGAAAAGTGCCATGTTCAAGGGCGACTCTAAGAAGTGCTGGATGATGTTCTCAAGAGACTGCTTGGCTTGCTCCTTTCAATTTTTCCCCCATCCAGATAGATGAGTACCTCTTTTTGATTTAATGAGCTAGAGGAGGATAACACATGCTCGATATAACTCACCTTCGGTAAGTTCTTCTTCCTTTGTTTAACAAACCGGAAGAAGTAAGGGTTTGGTCCCATGTGGTCCTGTCGATGTGTGCTTTAACGAGTCCAAAGACAGAAAAAACGAAGGTTTTTCGGGATTATAGAGTTTGGAAAAACACTTAAAAGAGAACTCTCTCAGTTCCTTTTTCGTACAGTAGTCCAACGAGACCGAAAAAGGGGTAAACTATCGCTCGAAAGATGCCCTTTCTAACCTTTTAACGAGTGTGAAAGGAAGCAAGGTCACTCGACAATATTTTCATATTTAAAGAGTCTGAAAAGGGTTTAAAGTAGACTCCAGGGGGGTTCCTTTTTCGTGTGTTCGTGTATCCGTACGAGTCCAAAAAAGAGATAAAAGTTTACCTGGTTACGTTCTCATATTATCGAGCTCGAGAACGAACTAAGACTATGCTCATAAATGTGACAAGGTAGATAATTTGTCAGAACTGCCAAGACCTGTAATGCCAAAACTACAAACCACGGTTTAGTAAAGCCATTATGTCATTAGAGAAACCCAAAATGACTATACCTTATGAAAAATGAAAATTTATAAATAACAACTCATTGAAATTTCATTTACCATTTCATTTTGCACAAGGATTTTGGAGTAGTGGAGAATCTCGTTTTGGAACGGATCTTGTTTTGCTCGCTGCTGGAGCTACGGTTCACCATTTTGCTTGCCGTTCGGACCAGGTAGGTGTCCATCTCTTGTTCTTTCAAACACATGGTTTTACATTCGTTTTAATATCATCATTTAATTAAAACATGAAGCCCTAAGTCACCCCAAATAGAACCAAATCGGCCTCTTTAAAAACTAATGGAAAAAAGGGGAATTCTTTTACAAATTTTTTTTAGAAAAGGATGGCTAAGATGTCAATGCGCCTGTAGTCAATTAGATAGGTTGTTTTTGGTAAAAGATCCCATAAAACGTCTTCCCATATGCCCACGCGGCCCTCAAAGTCGTTTTGAATTTTTAAAATGTTTTCATTATTATTTGATGAATGCTAAATGGCTAGGGAGGTCGTGGTAGTTATAAAAGAGTGTGTGGTTACTTTTAAATGATGTGGGCAGCTCGTTCCATGTTTTAAATTGCTTTTAAAAATTGCTGAAATTGCCAAAACGTGGAAATAATGGATTTCTTGATTTTTTTGTTTTGTAGATAACTTCGACGATCATGATCGAGTGGAAAGAGTGGGAACATGAGATGGATGACTTAGCTGCCTTGTGGAGTCCTCGTACACGGGCCGTTTTACGAGCTTTTGGTTTGTTCAAATTCTTCAAGTTGCAAAAAATGAAGAGAGAGATTTTATTGCTCGAGCATATGATTGGCCTCTGGGATGTTGTAGAGCAAGGATTCCGAATTGGCACACAACTTTTAACCATTGAGTTATAAGACGTGTACTTTTTGACCAGCCTTTCGAAAAGAGGGGTCCCCATATTGTTCTCTGGGAAGAGGGCGCTACCTGAACAAGTGGACGTGTATCTGGCACGCCACTGTATCCTAGGAGAAAGGCTGGTAGGGGGTAGAATCCCTATCAAGGATATTCGAGAACTACCCCTCCGGTCTATACTGTTTTCTATCACGAGAGTGACAGGTAGCACTAACACTCATCTAGCATCAAGATCATAGGTGGCTTATGGTGTTCAGTGTTTGGAACCAACACTGTTCAACTGGAGTGCAGGGTTCCTTCGAAATGTGAAGGAATAGATTTCATGATGCAGGACTGGACAGAAGCAGTTTGGTTATGGCTCATTTTTGGTCTCATTTTTCTTAGAGCGCATCCCCCAGATGCAGCCTCAGATAGCACTGGCGGTGCGACCAGTGGATGAACCGAGGATGGAGAGGTGGACTAGTCTGTCTCCAAGGCTAGTGTCAGAGTCAGAGTTCCATTTCACTGGTGATTTCTTTGCCTGGATGAGACGACAGTATCTCTGGATAGAGGACTTCCCTTATGCTGAGGTAGATTTCTGATCCGAAAACGGATCCAGAAGCCTGATAGGGCTTGAAAAATGCTCAAAAATGAAAGTGATCGGAATGCAACGAAACCTGTGCCATTACGTCTGTCTCGTCTTCCTGATTCTGGTGGTATATTTACTTCATCAAACGGAGTCCGTATGGAGAAGATATCGCGTTCTGTCCAAAAAGACAAACAGGGAAAAAAGGGGGATGACTGTACAGTCCGTACAGTCCATGTGGCACGTCCGTACAGATGACGTGGCATGTCGGTACAACTGACGTGGGCCAACCAGGAGGTGACACGTGGCAGACCGTACGGAGGACATGTGGCATCACCAGGATGCGACACGTGTCAGGTGGTTTTGGCACTTTCGGCGTACGGTTGGACCAGTGTTGAGGTGACACGTGTCACCACTCACAGGGTGAGACGTGGCAGGCTGACATCATCCAGTGACGTGGCAGCTGACGCAACAGGACGACTGGGCAGTACGACAGAGACACGTGGCAACACGGCAGAGTGACAGGTGTCAGTACGACAGTATGACGTGGGCCAACCACAGGTTGACACGTGGCATGCTTTAATTGGTTTTTAAAGCGCCACGTGGCCTAGTCATGGGCTGCCATGTGGCTCTTTATTATTGGTCATTGGTTATGGTTTTGATATCAAAATTTTGGTTGCGCCGGGGGTCGAACTCGAGACCTCCGGTGGGCAAACGAGCTAACGAAGTCGGGCTAACCGTGCTGCCGGCGGGTGGTTCTTGTAATAGAATCGGCGCAATTTTTATTTAAAATTGAACGAGGACGTGGACGGAGGCGGAAAGGGCTGGGGCCTAGCCCTAGCCCGTGGAAATATTATACCGGCCATACCACCGGGAGCGCGGAGTAATATAACGCGCGGGCAGTTTGAACTATAAGCCCGAGATTCTATGCTGGAGGCGCCAACGGTGCCATATGACCCGGATGCCAACCTTTGAGCGTAGGTGTGTTAATGCTTTGGGCCACGGGTATAACAGTCAGCACCGGGTTCCATGCCAAACGCCGGGTGACCAGGGGCCAATTGCCACGGTGCTAGCGCGTAGGTGGCACGCTTGGCCACATGGTCGCGCGCCCACATGACCAGGAGGCGCCTATTGGGGGGCTGCGCCCGATTTTTGCCAAATAAACTATATTAAGTGGGTTTTATTCAACGGATTTGTTTTTTTGTTATAAATGTACCTATTTTTAATTGATTTTCTCCATTTTTGGGGGATATTGGGCATTTTTGGAGGCCAGATTCTTGGAGGAAGTTGGGGATGTGAAACCAACTCCTTTGCTATATAAACCAGGCCTGTTTGAGGCCAATGGATAGTCATTCAGAGCAGATTTATGCTGAAGGAAAGCCAAGCCAAAGTCAGTTTGATGCAGTGAAGCCTTTGAGGTGGATACGCTGTTGGATCGTTTCTGGGAGCTTGGAGCATCAGTTTTGCATGCCGTTTCTTTTGCAGGGTTCTTGAGATCTGGGACAACAAGACCAGATCAGTCTTGTAGCCTTTGGGCATTGCT
>JZKD02S0048174.1:220837-231153 GCA_000966675.3 Picea glauca
TGATTGCCCCCGCTTCGTATTTATAAGCTAAATATAAGACAGATGGTGAAAGGAAATTCATATTTGATTGCCCCCATCTAGTCCCAAAGACGATGAAAGGAAATTCATTTAAATGGTTTCCCTCGTCTAATATAAAAGAAACAGATAACTTCACTGGGGTACTGAATAGGCCTGCTGGCAATGAAGCAATATCTAAGTATAAATATATAATTAGCACTCGAAGCGGTGAAAGGAAATTTAGTAAAAAGGGACAGATAACTTCACCGGGGTACTGAATAGGTCCGCTTGCAGTGAAGCAATATATGAGGTGTCTGTAAGGTTGTCATACTTATCTATCACTCTATTCTAGTTACTAGTTTTTCGAAACTGGATATTCATCTTAAGTCAAAATAGAGCTCCCCAATTAAAATTATAAATTTTATTTCGATTGATGCAAGACGAAATTTACAAATCTGTTGAGTTTCCTAAGATTGTTCTAATCATCTTAATACTAACTTAAATTCAGAACGAGAAGGAGAGTATTATGAAGAAGACTACAACTGAGTTTAAAGAAAATAAGAAGTTTTGAAAAGATTTTCAAAGGTTGAAATGAAATCTCTTTTTCCTATCCTTTAGCAGTTTTAGCAGTGATAAATGCTTGACACCATTTACCCAATGAAGGAACCGAGTCTACATGTTCTCCTCGTCCCACAGGGAGACGAGGTCCCCAGTTGGAGCCTATGTTGAAACAGATATTAAATTTTTATCCTTAAGGCCTAGATTTTTTCTTTTTCGGGTTTCGGCTTTTCATAAAACATGAGTTTAGTATGATTTCTAAATACACGATACCTTTTTCTTATTTTTTAAATTTTTTTTAGATAATGAACGGGAAAAAGATTTACAAAAAAATATAGGACTTCCGATGCCTTTTATTTGAAAATTATTTAAAACGTGTTGAAATTTAAATTTACAATTTTTAAATTAAACTTAAAAGAATTTTTGGGATTCTGGGTTTCCTACAAACAAATTTTGGATTCCCGAAATGTTAGAATCTTAATTTAAACACGAATTAATTTAGTCTCTTATAAGAAAGGTTAAGGGTTAAAATAATTATGTCACGATTTCGGGATTCACGGTTTAGTGAGAGCACGTCTCCTGTCATCATGTTTCCCGAAATCCCGAATTATGAAACCCCGATCCATAAGTCACGTTAAATTAAACTAATTCTGTTTTGGCCTTAATCGTGATTATTTAGTTCATTAAGATAAGTTAAGTCCTGTTTAAAAAAAAATCCGCCACGATTTCGCGATTTCGGAGATCAGATTTTATTGATAACATGCTTCTCAACATCATGATTTCCGAAATCCCGAAAACGTCTAATCACAATTAATTAATGTGCTAAAAGCGTTTAAAACTTAATTAAAACATCGTGATTTCACGATTTCGAAATTTCGCATTTTCAGAAATCGTTTTTCATCGACGACATACCTCTTGACATCAAGATTTTCGAAATCCTGAAAAATGAAGTTTTCAGCATTAAACTATGATTAACACTAATTAGCCTTTTTTCAAAAACAAGATTAATTGTAATCATTCTTAGGTGTTCATTCATGTTTTTCTTACCATTTAAGTAGGTTTCTCGTTTTCTTAAAAAACCCGAAGGTGCCTAAATACAGACATTAAATGCGTATCTCGGAAAAATATCTTCCGCATTAAGAGATTTAAATTCGTGACAACTGTGAAAATCTTGTCATTTTTTAAATGTATTCAAAATAAACATTTGAATGTATGTATTTTCATTTTAAGCTGAGCTCATTCATTCATTTTCTGTGACAGGTTTTCAATTAAACACAGAAGTCACGGCACCCAAAAAGGCACCGAAGAAGAATGAAGACGCACAGGAAGGAGATATTATCTCCGACACCACTCCACATGCTATAGATTCTATTATATCTTGGAATCAAATCTCCGATTTGTTGGAATATGAGTTTGAGAATGCTCATCCTGATTCTGAAAATCATTTCCGGGACATAGCTGAGTCAGAGCTCCATAAGATCATTGCGTGCCCGAGGCTCGTGGCATACACTGATATGATTAGCTGGGCTCTGGATAAGGTCGATATCCCAACAAGGAGAATTTTAAATGAGCAAGAAGCTATCATCGGCTCATTCAGACCAGAGCACATTCAAGTAATGTATAAACTCTCGCCAAATCTTAAACACACTTTTAATGCTGAATTTTTAGCAGAGTTTCAGAGAAAAGAATGTATTGAGGCAGACCAAACATATCCCGATATGATTAGAGGATGGGTGAGGTCTCAAGCAAAGTTTAGGGCTGATTCTCATGGTATTTATTCTACGGCCTCCTTAAATGAATACATGGTTTATGTAGCCATTATGTTATGTAGACTTTTCGGGAGAAAAGATCCCTGTCATTTTCATGCAGACTGGTTGCCCTTTTTAGAGGAAGCTTCAGAAGGAAATGTTTTTAACTGGCATAAGATTTTGTCAGATAACCTAACACAAGAAATTTTAAACTACAAAGCAGCAAAGTCAAAGGGAAAACCATCATCTTTTTATATGTCTGCATACATTATGGATGCAATCTGTTTTGTGACTCCCTTTCCATTAATGAATTGGAGTTGGAGCATTTCCTGTGCAGAACCCATTCATAAATATCAATCGGCCCTTTGGGAAGAAAATGCTAAATATGCATTTTACAAGGTTTGTCATTTTATTATTATTCCTATGCACATAATGTTTTTTGGATGCGAACCCCCTCGCATTTATGATGCAATCATAGAAATTCTTAAAGCAGTTGCTGATTGGTTTATTGAGGAATTTTTTTCCTACATTAGGGTTTATGGATTTTCCATTCCCCCTCATGCACTCCCTAAATTCCTACCAGACAGATTGGTGTGCAGGGAGGTAGCTTATCAGATAGTAAAGGGCGATGTTGGATTAGAATTAAAAGCAGCTCAGAAGAAATAATGGCCATCTTTCCCTGTTCATATTGGAAAGTTTGCTTTATTAAATTTAGGCCATTCTAAGGTAGAGGCTGAGTCATTAGATGAAGTGAAATTAGTAGATATTGAGCACATAAAATACGACCCCTACCAAGTAATAAGTAGGCATTTCATACATTGTAATCTAAAGGCGTATGAACATGAAGTATCTATTTATGATGATATATTTAAAGATGTTAAATATTATGAAGAAGTACTAAATAGAGTCCAGGCCTTGCCACCTGACTCACAGACCGGATTCACATCTTTTCAAAGCCATAGGCGAATTTGCCTACCCAAGAGTTTGCAAGGTGAAGTTTCGACCCCACCGCCAGAACAAGAAGGGGCCCCTCCAGGGTTTGAAACTAATACACAGGATAAAGAAAATACCAAAGGTAAGTTGAAGAATATGGAGGTACCTTCCCAAGACACATAGGGTTCTCAAACAAAAGAGTCGGAAACATAGAAGAGAAAAGAGATGGAAACAATTCCAGAAATCGTGAAAAATGTTCCAGAAAAGACAGGAGGAGCAACATCAATGGAGCTCGGTACTCCTATCACCTCTTTAACTCCAATGCAGTCAACTTTTGGAATCCCCCATGAAGGAGATTTATATGTTAGTGATCTAGAGCCGATTTCAAGAGATGAAATACCCCCATCAGATTACTTTTTCAGTAAAAAGCGAAGAGTAGTCTTAAAACAGGAAATTCATCCAAGAGGAGAGGGGATGATTAAAAAGAATAGGGTTATTATAGATGGAAAGAAACTCAAAGATGGAGAATTTGCTACAGAGGTAGCAGGTACAATGGGTGCTATAGAATCAACAAATATGTATTATGTTGGCAATTTAACAACTATGCTCGAACAAAAGGACCAAACAATAATTCAGTTGCAAGACAAATTAAAAGAAAATGAGAGAAATATTAGTTGGGGAATACAAAAGGGTCTAGAACAAGCTAGACTAAAGGATATGCAAGAAATCTAGAAAATGAATAAAGACTTGGAGGAGGCAAAACACATAATACAAGTCAGACAGGAACAGGTCCGAAAGCTGGGAGAAGAAAAAAAACATTTACAAGATAAAATTATGTCTATTACTAATCAGGTAGTAGAACTTGAAAATTTCAGGACACGAGCATTGGAGATATATTTGAGAATAGAGGAAGAACAACAAAAAGTGTTCTTGAATATGGAAGTAGTCCATAATTATTTTCAAGAAACAAATAAGTCTTTGGAGGATGTTTTCCAGAAGGAAAGGGAGGCGAAAGCAGCTAGAACGACTTTTCAGAAGGCAGTGGCTTTCTCATCAAAGGAAGAAGTTGGAAAGATTCAGAAATTATCTATTTCTAAACAGGTTAAAGGGGACATAATATTAAAAGTGTGGGAAGCAAACTTGGTCGAATATAAAAGAATAACAAGAGAGGTCAATGATGATTTCCAGGGAATTTTCGATCTCTTAGAAAGAGCTTCATTGAATATCGGAACAGATGACTGTTCCGGATTATTAGGTGAGATTAATATTGCCAGGCACCAGCTTAGGTTCAAAGAAGAGATGGAGGAAATGAAAATATAGATTTCAAAAATTAAATTAATCAATATTACAGAGATCAACAAATGGATGGTGACGCCGAATCTAAAGTTGAAAACTATTAAATTCACAGAAAAAATGATAGAAAAATGTTTGCATGAATTGCAGAAAATATTTTTCTTGTTTGAAGCAAATGAAATACCAGATGCTCCCAGAAATTTTGTGAAATTTTTGGGAAAGTGTGTTCAGTGTGTTGAAGCGGAGAAAGGAAGTTCGTCAACGCAAGTTTAAAATATTTTTAAAATCTTTTTATTATTAGAAATTAGAAAGAAAATGTAAACGGTTGACATTATTTTTATATGTAACTGTAATATTAGGAAGTTGGTTAGTCACCAACGAGAAAATTTTGACGAAAATGTATAAATGTAGTTTCTAAAGACGGAGAAAAGGCTTCAGGATTTTTGGAGAGAGCCGATTGTAATAACAGTTTTCAAATAGATCATAATATAGATCACAAACGAGATTCTGAATCCTGCAAATTTGTAGCTATGTGTTCTTCAACCCTGTTTATTATACTTTGTTGTATTTTTCTTTCAATGTTTTTCTAATGAATAATCAATTTGAAGTTATCTACAACTTTGATTTCTAGTTCAGATTGGTTTGGATATCAAATTATTTACAGTTTTTCCTTTGAAATCGCTATCAGTGATTTTAAGACTTGTAAATATTTTGAACCTTAAATACTTAACTTTCATTAGAAACCTCGTCTTCTTTCATTATTATCTGTCGAAATATGAGATTCTTTCTTGATTAAAGCCTCATATTTTTCTATAATACTTATATGTCAGTTTAAAATTTTCAAATTGTTACAAATCTAGGAAACAACCTTGAATGTATTTATGTTACTGTTTTAAATTTCAAAATTGTTTTTCTTGTTCTCATCTCTGGAAAATTTGAAGTAACATTTGATTAAAATCCTTTCACAAATAAATAGAGTTTTATCCTCCATGACTGTTCCAAGTAGCAGACAACCCAACATTGAACCAGGTCTTCAAGATCAAATCAATATTGCCTTGAATTTATTTAATACCATTTTACAAACAACAACTAATTGGGTTGAATTAGAACGTTCATGGGCTGCTATTGAGAGAGACATTAGCATCCAAGAACAACAGGAAGCAAAATAGAGACAGTTGAGAAACTGATTCTTCTTCAACCTTCTTTTTGAATTCTTATTCTCAAATTATTCCTTTTAAACATTTGCGGATGCCTTGACGGTATACTTTATAGCCTTAAAGTATAAACTCAGGAACAACACCCTCTTCCATTTTACGTGTTTTGTAGTGAAAAATTCTGAGACATACAATTTGACCGTCAGACACTCACCTCTCATGAGTATCCCCTGTAACCCTATTTTGAAGCTTGTCCGACCTCTTTTCATACTTGTTCATTCCTTACTTTCTATTCCCCGTCTTTGTCACCTTCGCACTTGTTTATAATACATATTTTTTTATAGACACACACACACACACACACACACACACACATATAAGGTGTTATTTCTAAATATGCAATTAGTAAGCTTTAATGATAACAGATCATCATGTAGGAACTGTATAGATTGTCATTGAGGAGCGAAAGGCTCGAGGAGATCTTCCATTAATACACATTAAATCAAGATTTGTGGAGGGTTATATTATCCCTTCCGAGTTTTAATTTCAAACATCATGGAATGTCGTTTGCATGTCGTCGGGTTGGAGTGTTCATGAAACCTCCAATCCTTAATTGCTCATCATCGTACCTACCACCTTTGCACTTCTAAGCATGCAATAAGTAATATTTACTGCTAACAACTCATCATGCAACACCCATAGAGATTGTCATTAATGAGTGAAAGGCTCGAGGATATTTCCCATTCAAACGCATTGAACCAAAATTTTCAGAGGGTTATATTATCCTCTCTAACTATTCATTTCAAGCATTGTCTAGAGAAAACAAGCATTCTCGTAAACTTATGGCACCAACTCGATAGTAGTTATGTGGAGATACAGTGAACATCTTCGAGCGTGAGGACTAGAGCTTCTAGTGGTCCAGGGCATATTCTTACTACTCATCCCCTTCCGCCCAGAACAAAATAATTTGGACCTATGGGATTGCTCGTGCAGGCTATCTCCCTGAATTTTTTGACTATAAGGAGTTGGTCTCTTGGTGCACTGATAAATATATTTCAGGCCAAAGAATTATTCCACTGCGGGACCACTCTTATGTTTCCTTTTCACCTCAGGTCTTCTGCCAGATGTTAAGATTGTTGGAACCAACATTAACGTTCAAAGGAGAAGATTCCAAGCAGTTCCTAAGAAAGAATAATAATGGGTTGGACCTCTTGCCCGAGTTCCTGGAAGACCCAATGGCAACTATTGAAGATATCACAAGCTTTCAGGTTAGTTCATTTAGAAATCCATTCCGGGAAATTGCTTGGTTGTTTACAAGAATAATAGGACAAGAGTCCACAACAACTATTTCCCGCATGGATCTTTATATTTTGTATTTCACAGTCAAGGAACAAGCCATTTTTTATTGGGGCAAGCTAATTTCCCATGAAATTTGTTCCCAATTGTCAATCTTCAAAAAGGAGAAGAAATTTTATATGTCATCCTACTTGGTTTTTGTGATAGAGCATTGCTGCCAGTTTCCAAAAGTGTCTCTGTCCAAGAAGGTAAACTGGGAATTCGACCCAGTAACGACCTGGTACCAGACCTTGTGGAATCACAAGGCCTCCCACTATTTTTATGAGGTTTTTAATGACTTTGTCTCTGTTTTCAAAGTTTTTTTGTTAGGAGAAGATGCTCAATGCATATCTGACCAGGAAATTAGGTTTTGGGATAGGAAGGGGGCACTTGAACATATGGATAATTACATTATGATAAGGATTTTTGGATCCAAGGAAAAACCTGCTATCCTTCCATGTCACATTACAGACATAATGTTTGTTACAGAAATAGCAAGGCAATACAACTATTGGTTGCATCTATTCTAAGAGAAGAGAAAAAAATAGTTCATTCCTCTACCTTGGAGAGTCCAGGACTTCGTGTTGAGGAATGTCAACAAAATTGACAAATTTGCAGCCCATTTCAACAACTTGAACCTAAGATATGTTGAAAGCCTAAGAGGGTTCGACCCTAATACAAAAAAATTTAGAACATTTACAAACACTTGGCTTCGGGAATTATTTTTTCAAAAAACACCTGACAGAAAACAGAGGCACTGAAGACAATGCTCCTACTTCTGATTTCTGTGACATATACACACTGGAAAGCACCACTGAATTGTACAAGAACCAGGGAAAAGGCCCCGGTCAGAATAGTGTTCAATCGATGGATAACACTCCCAAAAGTATGAAATCTCGGAGCATCGCTCCAACGGCCCACCACAGAAACAAAGCAACTCAGAATTATTCAAACGGAGGAGGATATAACGACCCTCCTCACCCTAAAATTGATAGTTCTCACAAGCTTCATGTGGACAAGAAGAGAAAAACAATTGTGGGACAGGAGAAAGAGCCCGAAATTGAGAGTGAGAACATGGAACTTGAGCCTGATCTGGATAGCGTATTCCACAGCCTTCATCATCCTGGAGACGGGATCCAACATAGTCATCCAATGGACATAGCTGATACAAAAATTTTTGACGAAGATGAATCCTTTGTGTTCAAGAGCGCTGTTTTTGATAGCAAGTCCAAAAAATTAATTATTGAAAAAAAAGATGTAAAAAATAAGAAAGGAAAATCTCGTTTAGAGGTTAAACTTGTGAACATGTTGTCATCCCAAATCTGTCAACTTCACATAGCGACCACATATGCTCTTGATGATTCCATTGGAGGCATTGAGGCCGAGAATGCCATAGTGAAGGACTGTATCAAGGAATTGGAAGAATCTTTGATTCATATGCCATTTCTTGCTAGTCCTTAGTAATAGCCATGCATGCCACCCCTGCAGCCAAGTTAAAAAGATCTTCCAGCCTCCTTGCATCGTGTAGAGGATATGTGGAGAACAATATCAAGAAAATAATGGAACTGATTGTAGAGGCATGGGAAACATCACAAACCATGACCTCCCTTGTAACGAGGGCACATAATTTGATCGAACATTTGCAGGTAGATTTAAAAGATGAAGAACATTTTTATTTATACACGGTCCTTCCTTTTGGCACCATTGTCAACAACATGACAAACGAGAAGAAGACAACATGATCTCCCATCCAAAAACTGGATCACTCAATTAAATGCATGCTGGAAAGAAAAAGTGAAGAACCTGCATCTCATTGTCCAGTCATGTGAATAAGCCATATCAAAGAAAGAAAAATTATTCACAAAGTTAACCAGAATAGACTTAGCCGAAAGGAGCAACGACTTCCAATACCCCAACTTAATCATCAACTCTTTTCCCTTAACTAATCAAGCCTTCTATAAATAGGTTGATATTTTTAAGGCGCTGTCTTTGGAAAATTTTACAGCATCCTTGAATATGGTGAAGATGACATCGACAACTAGCTAGTCGACTAGTTGGTACAAAATGAGGAAATTGATTAGGCTCTACGTAATGTTTCTATCGACTTCATGGAATTAGAAAATGAACTTTTCAACATAAAATTATGGAATGAGATCAACATCACCCCAATGAGAAGCTACATTGAAGAATGGATCGAAATGGAATTGAAGCAGGTCGTCGACAAAAGGAAACAAACAGTTGGCACGATTCTAGTAGTCATCGATGACAACAATAAAAATGCATCAACATGCAAATAGAAAAAGGGGTGATATGTATCATCACTGTAAATATATACTGATCACATCCTGCTTTGTTTATCAATCCAGTTATTCCATCTTTTTAAATAGAAATGTCTAGCCAAAGAATAATACCTTCCAATTTCTTCTTTTCAGGTATTACAATCTACTGTCCCCCACTTCTTCTTAGCACAGTTCTATTTATTGTACATATTTCTCTTATGTTTCGCAAGAGCCCCAATCCTAGTCTATATGACAAACACATTTAAATTTCCAGGAATATGTAACAGACACTATTATTTTTTATATATTTCAAATAAAACTATTTTTTATCTCGTTTTATATTTATGTGACCATAAATTTTTATCTTCAACTATGTTGAATGTCAAGAAATTGTGTTTATTTAATTTGAATTATCTTTTTCTCATGCATATATTTTTCTCCTACTATGCATATAAATGTTTTTGTCCTCACATATATAGAGACATACATGTCAGATGGTCTATGGAAATTGTACTTAACTCTAACCATTTGAAATTATAAATTGAAGAGATAAAGCATGCAAAGTAGGAATGAAAATTTCGAACATAGCAACTCACACTACTGGAAAGAACGAAAATTTTGAACATAGAAAAATGGATTATATAGTTTCAAAAAATAAATGGGACTCTAGAGGTCACATGTCATTTACTGCATGGATACCACCTATGTTTCATGTTTCTTGCCACATCTCCGTTGCAGTTTCCATCTGCCTCTGCTACTTTTTCTCCATCCCTGTGCATTTATTCCCAATTCAACCCGGTAGGGACTACGCTTCCATGCAACACTTGTTATTAAAAACATAGATATGTACCTAAAAGACTATCAAAATTGAGTTAACAAACCATGAATTATAAATATTAATGTTAATATTGTTGGACACACCTACCACACTTAGAGGGGGGGTGAATGAGTGTGGGGCTCTTTTTCCCAAAACTTCCCTCTTGCACAAAAACTCATCAATTAGCATTCAACATTTATTC
>JZKD02S0048174.1:234310-247882 GCA_000966675.3 Picea glauca
TCTCTCTCATATTAGCTTTGATAGGAAAGGAGGTCCTATACCCTAACTTAACCATGTACTCAAATGGAGACGTATTGGATCCCCACCTAAGATAGTTATCCTCCTCTAAAAGATGGATCATGCATAATTGATTAAAGGTGACATTCAAATACTTGTTTCTTCTAAGACACACTTTACTCTTCTTTGTGCTATCTAACAATCTTTACCTTTTAGTCTTCACTCTGTCATAAGTTTTGAATTCTACATTCATCAAAATCTTGAAGTATGTCTCTTGCATTATAATAGATTCACTTGGTCTCTAATTTTGATTCATGTTGTCAATATTTACAATATTACATCTATAAATTATTCCATCTGCATTAAAATAAAACAATATAATAACATTGTGGTCTTCGATCATCAATATCACATGTCCAATATCCATCACAATACCCAATTATTTGCAATGTATCTTTTGAACTTTCACTAAATGCCATCCCATAAATAGTTTCTCTTGTAAGATATCTTTCTTATTTTTTCATTATAGCCTAGTTCTCCATCCATCCTTTAAACTTGAAAACCATACAATAATGAATTTCACCTTGCTTAGACTTGAAAAAATCTAATGCTTTTGAATAATCATTTATAACACTCACCTTATAAACATATAGAGAAAAACTATAATTGACTCACCAATATTGTAGTGGGGAAAATCTATACTGTGTCTAGGTACATGAAGAGCAATGACTTCCCTTAAAAAAATGTTCTACCTTTAAGCTACCCCAAAAATATCTAAGCAAAGTGATGAGAGAGAGGAAAGAGGGTCAATGGGTGCACCTTTAGTCCTTGCGGTTGGCGTAGACCTCTTTTGCCTATTTCAACCTCCTCGATTGTGGATCTCCTCCCAAAGTTGACCTGCAAAATATTAGGAATACAATGCTACAAAACATGCAATCTCTACTAATCAATTTCAAATTTTAGATATATATTTAAATGCATAAATCAATAAAAACATAAGATTTTGGGACAAGGAAGAACTCTTATATTAAATTTCAAGACAAAAAGGATTACAACCTTTGTCGGCAACCACTCCATGAACTAGGTCTGAGCTCCTTTGTGATGTCTCCAAGTGCATCAATCCCATGTTAAATTCTCGCAACGAACTTATCACCAAGGGAAGGAGGAAGGGTTGCATAAGTTGAAAGGTTGGAGGGAAAGGCTGAGGCTAAAACTCAGAATGGGATGCAAAACTTGGGCTAAAAAAGGGAAGGGATTTTGGAAGATTTTTCTTATTCTCTTGCTTGTCTTCCTAAATGAGACCCCAAGAACTCTTTTATATGAGAAAAATATGGTTATTTGGTTTGGGGACGTGCTACAATGGGTAAAATGGTTAGGAAACCCTCCATAGCTCGTAAACTCCACCGAATTCCACAAAATTTTATATGTTTTGCAACTTTTGGAAGTAAATGTGGGATATCTAGCATGCAACATATGTATGTACGCGAGATACCTAGCATGCATCATGCATGTGTACACGGTCTATTAGTTCAGCAGGGTGCGTACACTCTCCAAAAAGTGGTTTTTTAAGAGGAAGCCTCAACATTATTTTGGAAAAGTATGCAAAAGGAAGGGCCAATGTCTTGTATGCACAGATAAGGAATTTTGGACTATACCAATGGGAAGGCACAGAGTTGAGTGAGCCCGAGACAAGTTTTCATGAGCGTGCCATCTGTAAAACAATGATAATATCTCTGAGGCAGGCATACCCATGCTCGTGATGAACTAAGAATGATTGTCAATCAAGTACTCTGCACATCCACGTCATATAAATGTCTATATAAAGTGTAGCCATGAGAAATACACAACATATATACATCTCAAAATCATTTGAAGATAGACACGTACAATATAATATGCATCTTCAAGAAGCATTGACACATATGGTTGGAGATGAGGACTTCATAGCTCTAGCAACAACTTCAAGATATTCAAAAATAAGGTAGGAGTACAATAGGAGTGTAAGACTCATTACCATGAGATCTTCGACATGCCATCAGGGAAAGACTGTAGGATCTCGATCATCAGGAACATAACTTCATTGCTTTTGAATCTAAATGTGATTGGACTCTTAAGATGGTCGACTCATGAAAGTCAAGAGATAAACTGTAGAATGGCCAAAAAAGGTTGGATAAAACTTCCCTTGGACAAAAGCACGACAAAATGATGAGTCTCAGGCACAAAACATCATTTATTTTGAATCTAAACATGATTGGAATCTCGGGATGGCCGACTCATGAAAGTCAAGAGATAAACTACAGAATGGCCGACTCAGGTTGGATAAAACTTCCCTTGGAAAAAATCATGACAAAATGATGAGACTCAGGCACCATTGTATTGACATAAGTCTATAATACAGAAGGCACCACAAACTCTCCATATGTTTGGAAGAGTAACCAAATGGAGGAGGACACAATTCTATGTAACGAGAACAACTTCCTAAGGTCGTACTATATCATAATGCTTGGCGAAAAAACAAAATGATGTGCTTTGTCCAAGGGAGACTATATTTCTTTTGATAAAAGCGAATGTATATCCCGTCCCCTCTTTTTGGAATATTTTATTTTTTTGTCTTTTTTAAATTTTTAACGAGATTGAAAAAGAATAAAAGAATGATACGTTACAAAGGAGAAACGAGTGTCACGGGCAAGAAAACTAGTTCCAAGCGCATGGAACATACTGATGCTCGGTGCAAGGAGACATGTGCAGGATAAGGACACTCAGGAAAATTCCTCCATGGGTCAAGGTGTCAGATCACAAGGGAAAAATTGTTTCAAGGCTTGCATTTAAGGAATTCTTTGAAGGTTCATTTAATAGAAACATGAAGTCGGAATTAGGACAAAGATGCAAGGATGAGACATATGATGTGATTAGATATGACACAACAAGACTCCTTCCATGTTGAGTTTTACAAGCCCAGAGAAGGTAAGATCGATGGTTTTTCACATTTAGAGAGTCTGAAAAACACTAAAAGAAGACTCCATAGTGTTTCTTTTTCGTAACTATTCCAGTCGGTTTGAAAAAGGGTTAAACTTATACCAAAAGGATGTCTCTTCAAAACCATTCTAACGAGTGTGACAAAGACAATATCGCTCAACTATATTTTCAATTTTAAAGAGTCTGAAAAGAGCTTAACTATGGACTCACATCCTTTTTCTATGTTTAGTATCCTTATCCCAAAAAAGTATAAAAGATAACTTAGAGAAATCTCCCGGTGAGACATGTCTCTTGAGGCGTACCTTTTTTCCTGGATAATATATTGGTCAGAAAATGGTTAAACTTATTCCAAATAGATTTTATTTTTGGACCAATTAACAAGTGTGAAAGGAACAAGGTCACTCGACAATCTTTTCATATTTAGAGAGTCTGGAAATATATTAACTATGGACTCTGGGGGGGTTTCTTTTTTGTAGATAATATCCAAGGCCCAAAAAAGAGATAAACCAAAACCGGGGAGAATGGCCCTTTTTTGAAAATTTAGTCCCTTAGGCCTGAAAAAGGGTCAAACTTATGCCTGAGAAAACTCTCCTAGTGAACCAAAGCTCCTAGGGTATACCTTTATTCATGAATTAACCATCCAGACCGAAAAAGGGGTAAACTACCATCAAATAGATGTTCCTTCAAATTTTAGTTTGGCTAGTGTGAAGGGAAACAAGATCACTCATAAATATTTTCAATTTTAGAGAGTCTAAAAAGGGCTTAAAGAAGACTCTAGGGGGGCTTCTCTTCTTAAGTAATCCAATTGAGACTGAAAAGAATAAATAATCTCTCGTTAGATGTTTCTTTCAAAGTTTAAGTAAGCTTGAAAGAAAAAAAAACATGCTCATAGGGATTCCCTCGGTTATGAGCCAAAAAATATGAAGAAGAATGGGGCTTCGATATATACTCATGGTGGGACTAAAAGGACTTCCAAGCCTATGGATAAAAATCACATCATGGATTCCAAAATACTGCAAAGGATCTACCTAGGGAATCCATGTAGAGGAAGGCTTTACCACATAATTATCACACTTCTAAAGCAACATAGAATGTTATGTTTCACACTTCGGTGGGATCGATCCTATGGAATAGTGAAAAAGTCAATAATATGCAAAATGCAAGGTGGTGAGAACCTAACCTATATGCAAATGTCGAAAAACAACTTTTACCACGAGATGATATGAGTGTAAACCATCTCATAGAAAACACCAAACCAAAGAACAAGTTCATTAGAACGAACCAAATATATCTCAAAAAGGAACTCAAGTAGCCACCAGGTTAAGAAAAGAGAAAAAGATGACCAAACTAGGGAAAAAAGGGCCAAAAAAGTCTATAAATAGAGGTGGACAACTCATTTTAACCTTTGCAATTTGGAAAATAACCAAAAAGGTAAAAACACCTCTTCCTCAAAACACGAATTCAAGGAGCTACAATGTCTTATCACTCCAAAATTCACCCTAGACTGTAATCAGGTGAGCTTGGGAATATCAAAGATTTGTAAATGTAAATGATTTTTTAGAAGGTCAAATGGACAAGACTTGGAATAATAAGGTTTTAACTCATAAATATGGGCAAACATGCACAAGCAAATGAGGTCTTGATTAGCTTCAGTCATTTGTTTAAGGATATATCTGGGTAGAGGAAATATTTGAGGAGAAGAATAAAAAAGTATGTTATAAGCATCAGGCCTTCTAGCATCTAGGTGAAGAAAAAGATCAGTCACAAGATCCTATTGAAACCAAAATTTCAAACCCTGAAAACATTTATAGTAGCATCATAATCAAACATCCATTATAATACAGCTATAGCATCTCATAAGGATCCTCCATTAATGAGCATTCAAAGTAAGAAGAAATAAGAAAATGAAGAGAAGCTAACTTCCACTAATAAAAAATTCTCAGGTCCTGTACATAACCAGAACAAAGAAAAATCAGTCAAAAGATTACAACTTCAGAGCCTCAACTCAACTACTTGAACCCTTACTAAAGAAATCGATCTATCTATTTATAACAAAAATGGAGGCAACAACTAGAGGTACGAGATGGCCTCCTTCCCTTGAAAATATCTAAACATTTATTTGATCTAACAACTTATTTAACAACCTATGCTATAAAACAGGAAAATGTTGGTGACTAATCTAACCATGCTTCAAACTGATTTGATCCTCTTTTTCTATGCAACTCCTATTTTTCCATGTGCCTTTTAGGAGCATGTAGTTGTCCTCAAAATGCCAGATGTTGCTTCTGCAATTTTCTCCATCATCATCCATCCAAAAATTTGTTGGCTTGACCTTCCTGGATCCTTGGTGTCTGTTGGTAGCTTCTTTAGGTAGCAGCCTAAGTAGCATATTTCACAACTGGACAAGTAAAAAGGTAACGCATTTAGGTAGCGCTAATGTGTTGGGTACATCGAAACTTGCAACTTGGGATAAAAACATTTTGACAGTGTTGAGGAGTGTACTTCAAATATGCAATTTTTCGATGACAACTGTTGTAAGTGGAGGGCAGAATACCAACAAAAACAAATCTTATACATGCAAGAATAAATAGATCATGAGAAAGATAGGGAACCCAGCTACTATAGAATGCTTGGACTGCTGGTATCTTCTACTTGAAATGATGCTCCAGCTACGTATTTGATACCTGCATTAACCTTCTATTTATATGTAAAATATTAAGCTCCTAGACTTGTCATGCCAACTTAGGTGCATGATTTTCATATGAAGGCTGTAGAGAATAGATGTTCATATTGTATTTCCTTCGGATTAGAGTTCTACCATTTGAACTTGAATTTGAACTGTCAATTTTACAAGAAAATCATGTTTCCATTTTGATGATCCTGCTTTGTTACGTAGCTCCTTGTTTTGCATGTGTCTGTAGATATCATCATGCTACCAGATACTATCTCTATCTATCTCCCACATCATCAACCACTAACAAGAATGATAAGATGAACTCCTTGATTCCAGGTGCCAATAGGTAGTGCCATTCTGGTGTATATCTGCGCAAATTTTGTCTCTGCCAGAAATTAGTTAGCGCCTCCCAGAAATTAGGTAGCGCACTGTGGAATACACAACGCCCAAGAGAGTACACAGTGCCTAGGACAAAACATAATGCCCAGGAAATTTAGCAACACACAAGAGAAAACACAACTCCTAGGAGAAAACACAACACCCAGTAGAATTGGTAGCTCACTACACTCTGCTCATCCATGCATGAAAACGGTGGAAAGGGAGAGAATTTTTGGAACATCATTGTATACATCGTGGATATATTTAGTTCTTCAACACCTGTAGAATCTTTAAACAATATTGCATTGATAACTCATCATGGCACTTGTGCATGCATCCTGTAAATCAGGCATTTACAACTTCACTTGAACACCGAACTTTTGGAATGTTGGCTTAATTTATGGCTTGACTTTGAGTTGAATGCGCAACTAACATGTAGGATGGTATGAAATGTAAACATGACTCTTAGGTTTAAGGGAATTTATAAGTAAGACACTTAAGAGCACACACACCTTTTTTTATTTTGTTTTATTTAATAAAATATACAATAAACATAATTCATAAAGTACAAAATAGTTTAGAAAAACATTATATATATATTTAATAAAAACATTGTTTTTTATAATAAAAAGTGTTTTATGACAAACTTATCATAAAGATTCGACATACTTTAATAATGGTTTCTAACCAATTATTTGCAGGTCAAGAGGATGAAGCCAAACGACTTCTTAGGCAAAGATATCAATAGGAACTTGTCAAGATAGAGTGGGGAATTTGAGGTTTGGACACTGGAAAACACCCAAAGGGATTTTGATAATTTCAACATAAATATGCTGAAGACGTTCTCAAAATATATTGGAAAAATTGAGTGCTAACACAGTGGACAAAAATTCCTCACACTTGAACCACGTAAGTACAAACAACCTTTCTTTTCATTTTCAATCATCATTTGTTGCTTAATTTATTGTTTGGAGGGTGCACGCCATTGTAAAAGGGTCGGGCATTCATGTACGTGGGTTGTCCATGCCCAGGATGTGTATGTATGCGGGAAAAGTAACACTCATCTCATGTACAAACGCGATTGTATTAATGACAACCCGCATACAAACACGATTGTCTTAATGAAAACCCACGTACATCTTTTTTAACTTTCCAAAAAAGTGAAACAAGGGGCTAACCTCACCAATTTTTTTGCAACATGATGTATGTTCATTGGCGGGAAATGGAACATGAAGAACTAGATTTATTTGTAGAGGAGGATCCAAGGGATATTGCCATGCTTAAACAATGTGGTATATGGAAATTTTTCCAGTTTCCATTCATGAGGGCACAACCCAGATTACTTAACCACTTGATAGAGTATTGGCATCCAGATGTAGAGGATTTCATGCTAGAGGGTCAATCATTAACTACGATGACATAGGACATTTATTTTTTGATCCTACTCTCTAGGAGGGTGGAATCGGTCAACTTGAGGACCTTTCCTCTAGGGTCATATAACATAGAGGAATATATTGGGATGTACTGCGAGGCTGGTACTAAGAAAGTAGGAACTCAAGTGTCAATACATAAGATCATTAGCCTCAGTCTTCAGATAGCACTCTTCATGATTGGGAGGATCATGGGATCCATAGAACTTCATTAGGCCTCTTTTGCACATATGAATTGTGCATTTCAGTGTGTTGATGCCACTATTTTTTACTCGAGCACTACAATGCTCACATGCATGAAGAAACAACTAACCGACTACGAAAGAAGAACGAACAAGAACTTCGAGTTCAGGACTATATTGTGCACTTTATTTTTCAAGAGAGTGCTAAGCCTTAGCCCGAGGGAGATAGTACGAGGCCATATTGCCTCCTTTCGGCATTGTGCAGGTGGGAAACTTTTTTTCCTAGACAGGGTGTGCGGAGAGTCCAAGAGGCCTTTGATGACAATTTTTTTGACTAGTGGATCTGTCTAATTATGGTGATAGAGGACTATCCTTATGCAGGGATTAGTTTCCTAAGGGATCATTATGTTCCCATTGTTTATTATTTGGGTTGGTTTTCATTGATGTCAACCCTTGAAGAAAGTCTGGTAGCTAGTTTCGGTAGCTCAAAGGTTTGGGTAATGGACCCAAGTTTGTTTTATAAATAATGGTATGAGTTTTGATATATTTGCAGGCAAGACTATTCTATATGGATATTACATGTCATGCCATTTCCATTGGTATGTGGAACGTCACATAACTCCTCATGGTTAGAGAGTTATGGCCATGTGAAGTTGGAGAACCCTCATGAGTCATCTAGAAGCCCCAAAAGGACAAAGTAGTCAAAGTGGTTGCAAAGAATAAATTATTTAAATAATAAAGTGAAGTGATGAGTGTACTATAAGTCAAAGTGGATACAAAATAAATTATTTAAATAATAAATTTAATGGAGAAATTACTAAGTGGACAAGTGGTTAGAAGTGGGTTAGCCCTAAAATAAGGAAAGTGGGTTAAGATGGGTAGAAGGTAACCCCTTGAGGAAGCTACATGAAAGTATAAATAAGAGGTAAGGGTCTGTCATTTTAATCACACTTGAAAATATTGAATATCTACAAGTGATTGAGGTAACCAAAGTATATCTAAGCCGAATTTCAAAGGGAAGGTGAAGTAAAGAAGGTCGAAATTCAAGGGAGGATAAATTCTTTTGATGATGCTTTCTAAGGTATGTTATTTACGGGTCATCTCACCATTTTTGCAATAATTGTTTTTTCTAGAATGATTCAGACCATGAAATTGGGATGTCGTTGAGAAAACATATCCAATTATCTGTGATAAACATTTTATCTTGTGGGTCATTTTATTTTTGGAGTTACACTATGTGAAAAATAGGGTTTGTGGCTAGTCCTGAAACTAGCCTAAAACAAGTGTTTCAGATAAAAACGTCATAACTTCTTCATAACAAATCCAAATTTAGTAAGACCAAATGTATTGGTTAGAGTATAGTCTACAGTATTTTTTGTACCATTTTCCAATCCATACAACAATGATTCCATGTGGGACATGCTCTACAAGTTCTCTCTCTATAATAATCCAAAATTCAACAAGGTATGCCATTTTTTATATAACCCCTTTTTTGAGAGGTTCCAAGTAGTGAAACCTGGAGGAATTGCATAAAAGACACTGAAGAACATTGTGTACTATTTTTAGATCTGTATTCATTATAGGTACATAGTTATGATTATTTCAAGTTAGGGTTGTTGACTAATACAAAATTAGTCATGTGAGACTAAACTAAAATTTGATGAAAATGCTAGTCTCTTGTTGTTAAATTTAAGGAAGGTTTGCATGTATGTGATCATATACAATAGGTCTATTAAAGAGTTACAAATCATATTTGGATGATGAAATTGATGAGGGATTTTGGTTGAGGTACAGGTTGATGCATGGTTGATGCACTTGTTTATGGGACATGTTGATTACAGGTTGTTTGGACAGGTTATTGTGACATGTTATTTGTACAGATTTGGTGCATGGTTAATGCATTTGTTTATGGTACAAGTTGAGGTACATGTTGATGTATTGTACATGTTGGCATAGTTTATTGGTACAGGTTGTTACAGGTTGATTGGTACTGGCTTACAACAGTATATCTCACAGTGATAGTGTGACAGTGGTTCCATCATTCTACTTCTACGTCAGGGAAGTCGGACGAAGCAAGGACAGGTGGCTGTAGCCACCTTCTGGTTATATCCAGAGAACATAGGGGGTTGTAGCCTCCTTCTGGTTGTAGCCATAGAATTGGGGAGTTGGAGCTTCCCTCAAGTTGTAGCCTAAGAAACTAGGGGATTGGAGCCTCCTTCCAGTTGCAGCTAGAAAACAAAGGAAGTTGTTGCTTCCAATGAGTGTAATTCTTAAAGACATATAAGAAAAATCATTCTGTGGTTTTCTCCCTCTTTGGGTTTCCACGTAAAAACACTAGCGTACTGTGTATGTGTATGATTTCTCATTTTTTCATTATTTATTTACTCTGCAACTATTGGATGATAATGCTACATTGATATAACACTTGCATTTTGTGGTTAAAAAAGATTATTGCTCTATTATTGATTCACCCCCCCTCTCAGTAATCCAATAATCGGTATCAGAGTTGGTTCCTTCAAGAATTAGTTTAACCAATGACAGGTAGATCATGGAGAGAAACAACATGTATAAACATGGAATACCACAGTTTGATGGACATAAGTATGCATTCTCGAGCAGAAGGATGAAAACATATATACAAGCACATGGATTTGAAATTTGGAAATCTATAGTAGGTGGATACAAAGAACTAGCAGTTCCACCAACAAGTGAAAGAGCAATAAAACTCGGTCAAAATAATTCCAAAGCCACAAATGCACTTCTGAATGGTCTTGGTCAATTGATATACACCAAATTTATGCATTGTAAATGCGCTAAATAGATTCGGGTCAAACTTCAAAATATTTATGAAGGAGATTCAAAAGTCAAAGAAGGAAAGATTCAAACTTACAGAGGTCAGTTCGAACAACTAAAGATGAAGGAAGATGAGAATATTGCAGCTTACTTCTTACGAGTTGATGAACCAATAAATGCAATCATAGGATTGGGAGAAGAAATTAAAGAATCTGTAATTGTCAAAAAGGTACTAATATCTCTTCCTATGAGATTTGATCCTAATATATCAACACCAGAAGAAAGAGCAGGTCTAGACTCAATAAGCATGGACAAACTACATTGAATATTCATAGCATATGAAATGAGAATTGAACAGGAAAATCCAGATATAAAAGAAGAATCTTTCAAAGAATCCAAAAAGTCAAAGAAAAAGGAAAAGAAAAAAGAAAAAGAACATAGAATCAATAGTGACATCTCAGAAGATGATGAAGAAATGGCCAATTTTGTCAAGAGATTGAACAACGAAACCAACGAAAGATATAAAGGCAAGCTTCTATTGATTTGTTTTAATTTTGGTGGTATTTGTCATTTTGATAACAAATTTCCTCATAAGAAAAATAAAGGAATGATGAAGATTACTCAAACATCAAACAAACATATAAAGGCAAAGGAACCACAAAGAAAGTTTTCAAGAAAAGCTTATGCACCAAAGAAGACATCTCCTCATCACATGAAGATGAATTCAGTGAAAGTGAGAAAAAACGAGTTCTAATTATGGTAGTAGAAGAATATGATAAAGAAGACACTGAAGAAGAATATGAAGAGGCAAAAGTTGACTACCGAGAAGAATTGTTGACTGCCATAGAATTTATAAGAAGAGAAAAGAGGAAAAAAAAGAAGCTACAAACATAATTAGACAAGAAGGAAGACACTTAAGAACTAGAGTAGATCATCACATAATTGAAGGTTCAAATAGAAGAATATAAAAGAATTGAAGAAGAACTCAAAGAACAGTTAGAAGAAAGAGACATGATCATTAGAAATTTGGAGGCAGAGATTGTCACATTGAGAAAGGGTCTTCAAAAGAAAAATATCCAGAACAAATTAAAAGTTTTGGATGACATTATCAGCAGTCAAATTCATAATAATGACAAGTTCAAACTTGGATACAATTAGACAGGAAAGGGATCAAGCTCCAAAGCTACAAAACAAGAAACATATCGAAAAAGTTATGCAGAAACAATCAAAGGGGATAGGAAGACCTACAAGGAAGATTACAGGGACACTCCTCCACCGATAAGATTCATATTTCAGAATCAACAACCGATAGAAACAAATAGGCCCCAGGAAGATGAAGTATTCATAAGAGTAACTCCTTTCAAAAGATATTCAACTCCCAGGTATCAAACTATCTTTATGTTATGCATGCAATAATTTTGGACATAAAGATGTAAATTGCAGAGCTAATAGAAAGAACATAAACAACTTTGAAATTCATACACAAAATGGTTATCCAAGAAGGCCTAGTGAAAAATAGAGAAGAAGCTACAAAAGGTTTGAATCATTGAGCACCGAAGTGGAATGCTACAAGTGCAATAACTTTGGACACATGGCCAAAGATTGTAGAATGGAAGTCCCTCCTAGAGAACCACAACATAACAAAAACAATTACAAACCTGAGCCTCAGAAGAGAACATGGATAAGAAAGCAGAATTAGTATAGCAATGAAGAATGCACACTCGCTCTACAATATAAGAAGAAGAAGCGCAATTGGTAGGCTGACAGTGGTTGTTCAAAACACAAAGAACGGGTGAACAAAGACTAGGTCCTAGAGATCGCAAGATTGGAAATAAAACGAGATGAAGAAAATTCTACAAGGAAACTGAAAGACGTCAGATATAGAAAGATTTGGAAAATAACTAAAAGAAAATAAGGATAGGTAAATAAGAAACAGGTTCAAGAGATTGTACTTTCAGTCACTGTAGTGAAAGATGAATCCACAGACAGAAAGAAAGAATTCAGTTCTAAGAGAGATGATGAATTTACTAATGAAGATGATCATGAATACACTTCAAAACAGGAATTGTTCTGACCCATCCAGCTTAGAGACTCCCATATAATATGAATAATAGACAGGGGGAGTCTATGTGGTAGCTGAGACATACTAGAGTACCATCCTTCGAGCAACTTGCAGAATTTGAGTAGACATATTCAGTGCATTCAGTTAGCAGAAGTACAATATGATATATTAATTAGTTGTAGTAGTACTTCATGATAGTACAGTGACATATGAGTCAAAATTATGGACAATTGTGTAGTAGAGTCTTGAACAATATCGACAAATATGGACGTGAAATCATATTTTCTGAACGGGGAACTTGAAGAAGAAGTCTACATTGAATAACTAGTTCCTAGAGCATGGTACTCTAGACTGGATAAATATCTACAACAGGCATGGTGTTGGTTGTGGAGCCTGATTATCTTCCTGATTTAGAGGTCCTTGCTTTCAGCCGTGTTTATACCCCATGAAGTATTTACACCCCAAAAGTATGTACACTCTTCCATGCGGGGAAGTGAAGAGGGGGGGTACTGCCTCTGTGGGGTCCGGGGGGCCTATCCCCCCGGCTAGGGGGTCTGGGAGCAAGTGGGCCCCCAGAGGGGGTTCAGGGGCGAAGCCCCTGAAGCAAAAAATTGACTTGTAAAAGTATATTGTAATTTCATTGTAAATTTGGACCATTCATTATAAGGTCGCAGATCTAACGGTAGAGATTATGTTAGGGTTTTTTTCCCTATAAGGCAACCCTCTTTTATGAGGGAAATGTATCGCGGCTATGGTTGATGGTGAATATTGTATTCTGAGAGAGGAGACTATGAGAAAAAGAAGAGGAAGTTACAACGAGTTTTGTTGTAGGTTGTATCCCTTCATTTGTTGGATAATAATAAAGGAAGGACCTGGAAATTTCTCTAGTGGACGTAGCCCACATTGGGTGAACCACGTAAATCTATGTCTCTCTTGTATTGTGTGTCTTCTGTGTTTTTTTTCTACATTTGTTTTATTTTATTGCTCCGCGGTCCTATTTTTCTAACAACTGGTATCAGAGCGTAAGGTAACTCGTAGGAAAAGAGGGTTCCTAGTTCGAGTGGGAGCAATGTCGGAAGA
>JZKD02S0048174.1:254337-266281 GCA_000966675.3 Picea glauca
CCAATGAATGTAATTCTTAAATACATATAAGAAAAATCATTGCATGGTTTTTTCCTTCTTTGGGTTTCCACGTAAAAACATTGGTGTATTGTGTATGTGTATGATTGCTCATTTGTTCATTGTTTATTTACTCTGAAACTATTGGATGATAATGCTACATTGATATAACACTTGGATTTTGTGGTTAAAAAGGATTATTTCTCTATTACTGATTCACCCCCACCTCTCAATAATCTAACACCCATGCCCTCTAGCGAGGAGCACGGTTAGATAGGTAAACACACTTCAATGTTATTTAATTTTTAAATTTTAAAATACTATCCTTTTTATGGTAATGTAAAAGTACTAACTCAATGATCTATTATATGCAGATGTGGGACCAGGGTGACATGCTTACTTCGCCAGGCCCAGGCATCATCCTCGAGTAGATTCCAGGCCAACAGGAGAAAGAGGACCAATAAATGTAGGGGGACCCCCAGCCGTAGAGACTGAAAGAGTACTGTGACGAGTAGAGAGGAACCCAACAGCTCTCACTTGTGTAGTGTCGATGGCAGAGATAGAGGACCTTCCCCCCGCTATGCAACCTCATGTTGTAGGGGTGCCTAGAAATTACGTCCAGTTGTTTCGGCATGTTTCGAACATCGTAGTTCATTGTAGTAGGTCCAATAGGCATATACCATAGTTAGTATTGGACCACACATGTGCCGAGGGAACTTTTTGTACTTTGTAGTGAGCGCTTGAGCCCAACGATGTATACCGACTCTATTTGAGGCTTTATGGACCACTTTGTACTCATGACATTATTTTTTGGGACATATTATTATATATACATATTTTTTTCTTATGTATAAACATTTTGTACAAATGTATTTACATGTGTATGTGTATGTTTTTACTTTTATGTGTGAGCAACATGTCAATCTAATACTTGATTATCCATTGTATCAGTTAGTTGATTATATCTCCTAGGAACATGAATATAAGTAATATAATCAAAATAGAATTCTAAGAGATGTACCCTAAGGAATCATCGATGAAGGGTGGGATCGTAAACACGGTATACCCCATTTAACCGAGACATGACCAATTGAGTATCTAGATAAACTTGGAGGTGGGAAATACCATGTGACAAGGCATCACAAAGTAATTCTATTACAACATTGTAGTCAACAACATTATTGGTTGTTTCTCCTAAAAAAATACCTCTAGAGGACATCAGCTAACCCAAAAGGTGAAAAAATCACCCAATCTATGGAAGCAAGCCTCTGAGTGTGTCAGCTAGCACCGTCTACGAACCCAACATAGACCTATGATTCACTTGACATTTTCCACAGTGAAAAGAAACACAATAAACTACACGTCCATAAAACAAAAATACAAGACTGTATAAGTAAAGTTATACATATATACAAGAATTCACGCTCATGCAATCGATCTAAGCATAGTACTTCTTAAGGTAGAGCCCATTTCTAGGCTCCGATAAAGCATTACCTTAGAAATCAACCAATTGATAGGCACCCTTTTCTAAAACCTTCTTCACAATGAACGGTCTAAACCACATGAGTTTGAACTTGCCTTCCAGCAAGGGATCTTCATCTTGGTCATAGACCAGGACAAAATCGCCTTCGGATAAAATCCTATGGAGGACAGACCGATCATACTGAATCTTGACACGTTGTTGTGAGCCTCGCTAGCCAAGGTTTCATCTTGACACTACCCATCGCGCTGCTCGAGATATAAAATACGCTCCTCAAGTGGTGTAGTGTCGGGAAATAGTTCCACTGCCAACTTAAGCGAAGGAATTTGGAATTCTATAGGAAATACTGCCTCCATCCCGTAAACAAGTTGGAAAGGAAAAAAACTAGTAGCAGTCTTGACTGAGGTTCGATAAGCCCAAAGTGTCGATTACAACATCAAATGCCAATTTGACTTGGCCGAATTGATCATTCACTGAAGAATAGTCTTGAGAGACATAATGATAGCCTCCACTTGACCATTCGCCTGTGGGTAGTAAGGTGACGAATTTTATTGCTTAAACCCTATTTTTTATGTTAACTCAAACATCATCTTGTTCTGGAAGTGACTTCCATGATCTATGACAATCTCCTTTGGAATACCGAATCTGGCTACAATCTGGTTAAAAACTAAAAGTACAGTCATTTCCCCATCATTGTTGAATGTCGGCATAGATTTGACCCACTTAGTAAAGTAGTCTACTTCTATGATGATATAGTGATGCCCCCTAGCTGAAACTGGGTGGCATGTAATGAAATCAATCTACCACTTGGTGAAGGGACCAACATCAATAACTGGTAATATGGGAGCTGGGTGTGTCTTCATCTTCCGAGAGAATATTTGGCACGGGTGACACTTCTTGACCGCCTCTAAACAATATTTTATCAACAATGGCCAAAAGTATCCAGCGCGAAGAATATTTTGGGTTGTTTCCAACCTAGATAGGTGACCACCACATGCTCCTGTGTGACGGTAATTTAAAACAAGTTCTACCTCTTTGTGAGTGAGACATCGATGGAGAATGCAATCCACTCCTTGACGATATAAAGTATTATCGAGGATATGATAGTTCCGCACTTGATAGCGTATTCTCTGATGCTCATCGCGAGAAGCGGAAGATCGGAACTTCAAAGTATGAAGATAAACAAGTATATATCCATACCAAGGGTTTGAAGAAGCAATAAGGAAAATATCCCCATTAATCAGTGACTCCTCGGGAAAATTATTACCACTCTTGACCGAAATTTCCAAGATTAGTTCAGGAAAGACCAAGGAATTTTTTGATTTCTCTGAAACAAAATCCAAGTCAAATTATTTTAGAATGACTATCCATTGATTGATTTTCTCGTCGATGACCCATCGTGTTAACACATACTGAAACGGGTTCACGACAACAACGACGGTGGTCTTTCGAGGTAATATGTAATGACAGAACCGTTGGACAACATGAAAAACTACCAAAGCAAGTTTCTTAACATGTGTGTAGTTGAGTTTCAGTCCTACCAAGCCTCGGCTAAAATAGTAGATGACATTTTCTCCAAGCACGTCATCCTCTTGGACCAAGACCATGTCAATAGTAGACTCTGTGGTAGCCAAATACAACAAGAAATCCTTTCCATAATCTGGAGGACTAAGAAGAGACATAGACGTTAGAGAACGTTTCAATGCTTCGAAAGAGTGTTGAGTCACTTCATCCCATATTTGAAAGAGCGTTGATTTGCTTCATCCCAACAGAATGGGACCCCTTTTTTCAAGAGATGCATAAATTCTTTAGTAATCTCGGCATAGTTGGCAACAAAATGCCGAAGAAAGTTTTCTTTTCCTTGTAGACTTTGAAGTTGTGGGATTCTGCGCGAGGGAGGAAATTGAACTGTTGCCTCAACCTTCAGAGCATCGACCATGATCCCTTTAGTTGACATGATAAAAGCTAACAAGCGTCCCGATGTCACACAAAAACTACACTTGTTTCGATTTAGGTGAATCTGATAGTAGCGAAACCTTTCAAATATAAGTCGTAAATCAGTGGGATGATCGGATCTCTTACGAGAACGTGATTCCAGATAATTAAGATATGCCTAGACTATGTGTTTGAGGTCGTGGAAAGAAATGGCATGGCCCGTTGAAAAGTGGCTCCAACATTCTTAAGGCCAAAAGGATTTTTTTGTACGTGAATGTACCCCAAGGACAAATAAATGTCGTTTTATGTTGGTCCTCAGGCTTGATCTGAATCTGGTTGTACCTGGAAATTTTTTCCATAAAATAAAAGACCTCACAACCCACAAATTCATCGATAATATGGTCAATGAATGGGGTTGGAAAATTATCTTTCGGGCATGCTTTGTTCAGGTCACGAAATTCCATACACACGTGGATCATACCTTGCTTTTTGCTGATAGGAAGAGGGTTTGACACCCATTCCGTCAATTGCACTGGATATATGAAACCATCCTTGATGAGTTTGTCTACCTCAACCCTAATCGTCATGGCCTTGCGAGGATTGACTGGGATAAGCTTCTGTCGAACATGCTTAACATCAGGGTAAGTTGTGATTACGTGTTCAATGATACATGGATCAATTCCTGGAATCTCCTCATAATACCAGGCAAAGATGCAACAAAACTATTTAAATAATTCAGTTTAGATATGAATCTCTTTGGGAGAACAATCTTTTCTGACGAAGACATTTTCCACAATGTCAGGGGTTCTAGAGATGTCGATAGGAACAGTTTCAACTATACTCGCCATATTTCCCTCGACATAGATTTTTTGCCTGGCCAGAGGGTTAATAGCACAAGGGGCATCTCCATTCATGGTCATAATGAATTCTCCTGCCTTTATTCTCTTCAACTTGGGTAAGAAATAAGATATGTGGTGAAGATCATCCAAAGGTTTTTCTGGCCCAGTCAGTTCCTCCAGAATCACCTCGTCAGAGGGAAAGACTAATTCCAAAGGGTCATAAGTGGCGAGAGAGTCTTGTGCCCAAATAGGCTCAAGGACAGGATCTATCTCTTATGGGGGAACCAGATCATGGTTGGTCGAGTCTTGATGGATAATATAGTACGCAACCTCGGCAATGGATAAGGGCGTTTCCATTCCATGGTGCCCTATCCCTTCCATAGAAGTCAATGGGGAATGTATAATACATGGGTCGTTAAAGTAAATCATTCTAAAATACGCGACTTGAAATATTGCAGTGTTTGGCTGGTCGGGAACAACCGAAATAAAATTGACATTGTTAGCAGGTGGTGCATAATCAAAAGTCCCCATTAAATATGGAAACATTCTGGAACCTAAGTTGAAAATACCTAACTGCAAGTTGTCAATCATCGGGACCTTGGATTCCCCGATGAAGGGTCGGGACGAGAGAAGGATAACTGATCAACGATTATGATTTGGCCTTCGTGAGAAAAACATAAGACCCAAGAAACGGTGGATACAACTGTTGTCATAGCGTAGGTCCAACTTCTCCCTACAAAATATTATAATTGAGAGGAACATCGACTACTTCTACTTTGACACACACAATTTTTCCCTCCAACTGCATGGGGAAGGAGGAAATTATGTCATGTGGTCTAAAAGATCAACCATAAAACGTGGTTAGCAACATTGGCAACAGAGACAACTCGGGTTGGCCAATTCCCTCCCAGCATGCCAACGACATCAAGCAAGTCGAGGCACCCTCATCAACCACCGTACATAAAATGTTATGTGTCAACGATTCTGTGGAATACACCACTACTACATAAAAGGCGACATGGTGAGGAAGATGAGGTTTATAATCTGTAGGGTCGAGAGTGATCATTCTTGATTTAGTGGTCTCGACCTCTCCCAAGGTAGACAACAATTCTTTCCTTTGTGAGGGACAACTCTGGAGGAATTTCATAGCAGACGTTACACAAGGAGTTTGTACCAGATCCTCCACGACAGGGTAATTCTGAGCACCCCTTGCGTTCGGGTTGTGAGAATCCTTTTTGAACACACCCTTAGGGATGCGAGTCATGGTTTCTCCCATAGTATTCTCAATTTGAAGAGGAGGTAGTGGGTTGGATGCTTCTTTTCCCTTCTCAAAAAATTCTTTCATTCCGTAATTATGATCCCTGGTCTATATATTAGCTTCGAAATTCATCATATAAACGTTTGTGGCTCCATTGTTAGCATTAGGCAAGGGGGCTCCCTAATTTCCCCAAGGCGCGTTGGTGGATGAGAAAGATTTAGTCAAATTTTTCCCTTGTGGAAAAGGGTTGGTTAACAGGGTGGGCCATTGTTGTGCCAATAACTTTTGGGCTTCCTTAAGATGAGGGCATTGGTGAGTCAAGTGATCGTCTGTGAAAATCTTACACAGAAACTTCACCTTTCTCTTTTCATTTTTTCCCTCACCAACATTATTTATAGCCTTCTTATCCCCCTTACCCTTATTTTTTCTATATTTCCTCTTTCCCTCGGTTTTCATGTTACCCTTGGGATTTGTCGATTGCACACTATGTACATCTGACATTTGGGTTACGGGGGAAGTTGAATTAGGAGTTTGGTTGGCCACAATTTGTTGAATCGACAATTGTTGTAATTTATTAGTAAATTGATCTGTGGACTTGCTCTATGTGAGCCTACTATGCCATCGACGTGAGGCCCAGAATTATGTTTTTTCTTGTCGAAATTCGTTCATGGTGAGTCGAGTAGGATCTCATATAGCATATTGAATTGAGAGTAAATGAAATCCAGTTGTTGGGCTCTCATGATATCCTCTTCTTCTAAAAAAAACTCGGATGTCACCATGTCTTTTGATACACAAGGAACCAAGGACTTTAGGAACCACTCTTGCAAAAATGCGGGAGGAACCTTAACTTTGATCAAACTCTTTCGTCATCACCATTCTCGAATGTCATCCAAGATATGGGGGATTTTGTCTTCTCGAAGTTGGCGAGAAACTCGGTACCGACATCATATCTTACTGGTAACTGGAAATGTTTTAAAAAGACCATATCCAGGTCATTAAAGTAAGCATACTTCAAGTTGTCGAGCTTGATATACCATTTCGCGGAACCCCCTATAAGAGTGTGTTGAAACAAACACAACTGAATGGAATAATCCTTTAAGAAGTTGGATGAGCACCATAAATGAAATGTGGTAACATGATCACCTGGATCTTAGCTAGTCGTTCCTTCAAACTTAGGGATTTCCAAGGGAAACATAGTTGACTTGGGGGGCCAATGCAGATCATGACATATCAGGTCATTCAATAGTCTCAACAAGTCTGGAAAATGCAGAGTTTATAGAAAAGGTAGTCTTGGTTGTGGTGGATTCAAATGAAAAGAGGGGCCTTGATTTTGGCTGGCACCAGGTTGCCAGGAAAATTTTGGTTTTTGGGCAGGGTTTTGGTAGAAACCATGATATCCCTATCCAGTAAAAAGATCTTGCATTTGATTTTTCATCGTCGATTAATTCCCGTAGTTGGATGACATTCCTTGTGTAGGGATTTCTCTCCGCACAGTATTCCAAGAACCTTGGTTGGGGATGCCCCCATCCGACTCTCATAGCATAGGTATTGAACCATTCTTGGGGTTCCACTGAGCATGGGAGAGACTTCCCTTGATCAGCATCCCTTGCGATGGAAACGAACCCTGCGAGGGATTTCCAAGACATTGTGAGGAGTAAACTGATTTCATTACTCCTTACGAAGGAATGAAACATTGCATAGGGTTTGGTTGACCAAAAATGGGGTTGCCCCCTCTGGAGAAAGCAGACAATGAGAAAGTGTTATTTCCAAATGCACCGAACAAATAAAAAGGCGTAGATCCTACCAGAGTCATGTAGGATTGAGGTCCTTGACTCCTCTCACTGAATAAGCTAGATTTGGTGTTAGGCCTAATTAGTTGTTGAAAAGTGCCTCCAAGCGAAGGGGACGGAGGAGGGATATGACCCCCACCATAAGGGATATGGTTGAATGGGGTAGTGGTGCTCGTGAGAGATCCTTGCAAGGGAGCATTAGAGTTCCCTGCCCCTAGACCAATGGTCTATAGAGTAGAGTAGGTTAGGACCAAACTAGAATCAAAATCGGCCATCCCATATGAAAAGGGAGCACTAGACACGTTGTGGATAAGAGGAATAGTGGTCAGAGTCATCAACAAGATGTTGCTAGTGTCCAAAGTAGTGGGTGTCTGGAAAACCATGGTCCTGATAGGTGGAGGTGGGGGAGGCGACGCGACACCTCGTCCCACGATAGTCGAAATGAGAGTATGAGGACTCCCAACAGAGTAGCACTAGTTGTTTCCATCGTCGCTCGTCTAACAAACTGACATTCAATTGAAGTCACCTCAGGCGGGACTATCTGAATAAGAAGTGGTGTCGATAAGTTGGTGATCAAAGGATTTGTGGGCCTGAAGCCTTCATATTCAAGGTTGGAAACGATGAAATCCTCTGGTGCAGGAAAGTACTCTTTAGGAGTCGGATCGGGTACATTTTATTGTGGCCATATCACTTCAAATAAACCCTCTTGATCTATCTTGTGCCTCAGTGGTGGCCGAGGTGGCTCCAAAGTAACCAATGGTAGGCCCTAAAGCCTATACGAATGATGGAGCTATTGATCGTCCACCTTGTGAAATGATCAACCAACACCCTAAGGTTGAGCTAGCATGAAACACAGAGCACACACTAAAAATTTCCTAACCAAAAATCAAGCAAACAATCGACTGGAAGGAATAACAGTTAGGCCAATCGACACTAGAGAAACTTATCGATGCAAGTGTAACTCGAACATGGAAACACCCTCCGGGTATACTCTGTAAAGATCGATATGAAATTTTCCCTAAGTACCATGGTATACCCCTATAGTCACCCATCTAAGTCCCTAAAAGCATGCAACTAGGTTTCCACTTCGCAGTCAGTCATCAAGAAGGTACAATCGACAGTCAGGTTGATCATACTGAGTAGGATAATAAAGTTTGAAGCCTTTCAAGGATACCGAAGGAAAATGGTCCAGAAGAAAACTGAGGATCTCAAAAGGATTCAAGGTCCATAAGGCTATATATTCAAATGTGTTCAGTGTAACTCCCAAGAATGACCCTCAATATATGATCCCCACTATGCTCGGTCCAGATTTGGAGGGGTTATCTCCTTTACCTTTCCTCATGCGACCTCATGTTTATCCCCTGTGTTAGATGGGGGTCCCGAATAACTCTTACAAAACTGGACTCTGACACTCCCTATCACAGACTCTTTATGTTTTTTTAGGTGGCCTTGAAGAGTTTCCTCTCCACAACTATTTCAAGGCCCTAGAGCCTATACTACTTGGTGAACCCTACAAACAAAAGTCTAATTGATTTTATGTGTTAATCGTTGGTTTTAATTGGCTCGATTTATTCAAAAGGGTATGGACATGCAACTTATGGTGTTTACAAGAGATGAAAGAGAAGAAAAACTTTAGAGCATTTGTGCAAAAGCAAACTAGGTTCTTCAATTGAAAGAAATGGCTTTTAAATATTTGTAAATGCAAACTTTTCGAAATAGTATTCCAAGATCCTATAATGCAAAAAGTTTCCTAGAATGCACTTTTTGTTTTACGTAAATGCAAACTACTAAACTTTTAGGGAAATAGAAAAGAAGGAACTTTGAAAATGAAACTCTTTTCTTTTGTAAAAAAACAACCTATTCTACAAATATGAAACAAAATGGATAACTAAATGCAACATTTTTTTTTATTTTTTGAAATGCTTAAAAGAAAAATTGCAAGTAAATGATCTTTTTCATTTTTCAAAGCATAAACAAGGAAAGGAGAAAACAAAACCCAAGACAAACACAGACCCTAAACCACTGCTTAACCACAGGGATTCACTGGAATCCATAGGAGGATCTAACACTTAAAAGTTCACCCTAAACCTTCAAAGAAAACAAAAGAAAATAAAGAAAAAGCAGGGGTTCTTTACAAAGATAAAGATAAATAGAATCTTTAACCCAACCAAATACCATCAACAGATACCCTGAAGATTTCAAGAAGGCCCTAGAAGCACAAAGCTTCTTTCCAGGAAAGGAAAGATCCTTTTTTTTTAAACCTTACAAAACACAGAGACACGGGATGTGCACAAGCAGCTTGCATATGTACATGAGATGTATACTTTGCAAACAACATATGTACACAGGATATACAGAGGACAGGGAGGGTATACCTCTGCAAGCTTTCAAAAAAAAAGAAAAGGTTTGGAAAAATAACTAAGCAGGGAAGGCTGATAAGCACCTGGAAGGTGACCAGAGACCAAAAATTGACTCAGTAAACTTTGAAAACTCAAAAAGAAACTAAAAAAACAACTAATCAAACCAAAATATCCCACTAAGACCCTAAAAACACTCCCCATTGGAGTCACCTATTATGCTACAAGGAAAATCCCCCTATACTAGGTCTAGGTACAAGCAGAGCGATGACTTCCCTTAAAATACTTTTCTAAACTTAATCTACCCCAAAAATATATAAAAAAAAGTGACGAGAGAGAGGGAAAAGGATCAATGGGTGCACCTTTAGTCCTTGCGTTTGGCATAGACCTCTTTCTCTTGTTGCAGCCTCCTTGATTGCGGATCTCCTCCCAAAGTTGACCTGCAAAAGATTAGGAGCACATGCAATCTCTACTAATCACTTTCAAAGTTTAGATATATATTTAAATGCATAAATCCATAAAATTATACAAACATAATATTTTGGGACAAGGACGAACTCTTTTATTAAATTTCAAGACAAAAAGGATTATAACCTTTGTCGACAACCGCTCCATGAACTAGGTCTAAGCTCCTCTATCATGGCTCCAAGTGCATCAATCCCACATCAACTTCTCGCAACCAACTTATCACCAAGGGAAGGAGGAAGGGTTGCATAAGGAGAAAGGTTGGAGCGAAAGGGTGAGTCTAAAACTCAAAATGGGATGCAAAACTTGGGCTAAGAAAGGGAAGGGATTTTGGCAGAGTTTTCTTATTCTATTGATTTTATTCCTAAATGAGACCCCAAGACCTCTTTTTATATGAGAAAAAGATGGTTATTCGGTCTGGGGATGGGATACAAGGGGTAAAATGGTTAGGAAACCCTCCATAACCCATAAAATCTATCGAATTCCGTGCAATTTTATATTTTTTGCAACTTTTAGAGGTAAACACGAGATATCTAGCATGCAACATGCATATGTACACAGGCTAACTAGCATGCAACACGCATGTGTATGCAGGCTATTAATTCAACAGGGCACATACACTCTCTAAAAAATGGTTTTTTAAGAGGAAGCCTCGACAATATTTTGGCAAAGTATGCAAAAGGAAGGGCCAATGTCTTGTATGCATAAATAAGGCATTTTGGAGTATAACAAATATATTTGACATAAACACTTGAATCAATGTGTAGGGTGTTAGTCCTTCAACTTGGGGAAATATATTTGTGTGTTGATACCACATTCTAGATTATTTTTTTAATACGTACAAGGTCTTTTGTAGTTTTCACACTAATTTCTTCTCACCTTCTTGTACATATCCTTTAGGTTGTTCCTTATAAAATTCATCCTTCAACGAACCATTCAAGAATGTTGTCTTTACATCTAGTTGATGCAAATTAAGGTCTAAGGATGCTACAACCACTAACAATACTCTGATTGATGTTACTTTAATAGGTGGAAAGAAGTATCTTGATAATCTATATTTGCAACTTCAGTAAAACCATTTTCCACCAACAGAGATTTGGGTTGATAGCTTGATCCATCTAACTTATATTTTTTCTTAAATACTTACTTACAACCAATTAATCTTTTTTTTTGGAGGGGGGGAATTGTAAGTTCTGAAGTTTGTTATTTTATAAGTGACTCATATTCAAGACCTATTCATTTCCTCTAATATACTCTAGTATGTTACTTTTGAGTACTTCCTATACTAATTGTGGTTCAATAAATTCCACATAATGCATAATATACTTGTGCATTTTGAATGGGTCTTCAAATTATTAATGATTTGTGAAGTTGTAGTGATTGATGAGCATGTTCACCTTGCTAAAATACTGCTTATTGTGTTGTTGTTGAAGAGAGCACCTTGTCCAAAAATTCTAAACTTTAGATTCAAATCCCAAGATTCCCATCTCTCTCTTGTTCATGTTCTAAATTCTCATTGACTTATGCAAAGTTGAATATTCATCATCAAAGATGATGCCTCAACTAATTACAACCTCATAAATTTTGTTATTTCCAATGTTTCTTTTGGTACTTCTAAACACAATTTGTACAAATTTCCTTCCCTAACGCCTTTAGTGACAATCTGTAAGGTATATAGAGAGGTAGTGGGGGGGGTGGCAGAGGGACTATAGTGATAATAGTGGAGGTCATTCAATGTAAGGTGGACTAGGTCCACTATATTATTAATAAGACCCACTATGGTAGTTAGATATAATAAATGGGTAATTAGATATAATAAATGT
>JZKD02S0048174.1:267023-284110 GCA_000966675.3 Picea glauca
ATTTGGAGCGGTAGCTCAATAGGAGGATGCCCCCTCGAAGAGGCAAGTGAACAGGAGAGGATCCCTTCCATAATAGGATCCATTGTACTGTGTTGCCCTACCTCAAGGGTTTGATGGTAATAAAAGAGATTTTGCATAGTGTTCTTGTATATCTATTGTGGTGCTTTTTTATTCAGTCTATTCAGGTTCTTAACACAATCTTACCATCAATATCTTTTACAACACATGATTTGTATCAAATTTCACCAATAGTCCAACATATATGATTTTAATTATTGCCAATATATTATTAGCTAAAGTCACATATATAATGAATTTCCTTATATGCATGCACCATCAGGGATTTTCAATGAAATATTTTTTAGTCTCGATATTTCATTCTTACTATCCAGTCCATGAATGACAATTTAAAGTTGAGGAATATATTTATATGCGACAAAGTAACATCTCTAGAGATTCATATGCTAAGAAGATTTGGATTCCAATTACCAACACTTTAAAGAGATCAACTTTATCGATTTTATAACTATGAACATATTTTTGAAAACTCATAGAACTATACACAATTGTATTATTTCATTACATAAGACATATATTTATAGCATGTACTAGTGTTTCAATTTAAACCATTGATATTTATCCAATCTAATATGATTTTATCATATTGTCATCTTCTTATATAATTCTATGTTAGCATCATGTTACCAGTTATTTTAAATATAAATCCCAATTGTTTTCTATATTTAGAGAGTTATCTTTTAACAATAGTGGCATTAAAATTGTTGCAGGGGTATTATATGTTGTTGACAAAAGATAAAAAAAATATTGGCAGTTTGTATGGATGTTATATATACTGTTGAAGTGTTGATTAATCGATGATATAAATCAATTATTAATAGTGACAATATTAAAGATACGTTTTGAAGATGATAACTTATGAATATGGAAGTTTCAATTTCATGATAGGGTGTTCTTTTAGGAGGTGCACAATGGATTATCTCACCATTGAATTCGACGAGTGACATTTGGGTTTGAATGAACTTGGTAGGTGTATTTGAATTATATGGGGCTAGTTTAGACCAATAAGATAATTTTGTAAATATGAGTCAAGTGAATATTATAATGAGTGAATCACTATAATTCTTGAAATATTATAGACTTGTCAACACTAAAATATGTGAATGCAACCGAGGAAATCTAAGTAAAGAAAAAACATGCAACCTAGCTCTAGCTAACTTGGATCCAAATGTGTCAAGGTAAAACTTAAATGTTTCGAAGATTGTTGAAGTTCAAAAGTGTTGTTGTCTTAATAGGTTTGGTCACTATAAGTGGAATTATTAATGATGGAATGGATATACAATGAATACTTATGATTAAGACAATTGCATTGAATTAGTATAGTGGATTGGTGCATCTAATCTTGTTCTTGAATGGATGTATTATAAGTGGAATTATTAATGATGGAATGGATATACAATGAATACTTATGATTAAGACAATTGCATTGAATTAGTATAGTGGATTGGTGCATCTAATCTTGTTCTTGAATGGATGTATGGCATAGCTATCATGGATTTCAAATATATGAGAAATACTATGGTACCTTTAACCTTAGCACTGGAAGATATGGGAAGCTATGGGAAAATACCTTTGGGGTGCATACCTTCAACAATTAATCTGATTGTGAAAGTCATTTGATAATGATGGATAGTCGTATCATTACAACGGGTTAATCATACAAATGAAAGTTTCCATTGCATTATAAAGCTTGCAATTGGTTAACCTTGGTACGTTAAATGCATGATGCATAAGCGAATCTTGATGCATAGGAGGTTTAAATTGTATTTAAGATACACACTTCCATGGTTGGTCTTTGTATCTTTGTAAGCTTTCTATCTTGAATTAATTATTTTCTAGTTAATGATATTAGGATATTTGCTTTTCGTATGATGGTTTTTTCCATTTAAAAATATCTTTGTGCATTCATGTGGTTATGTTTATTGGATAATAAAATATATGTTGGTATTGCATTTTAAAAATTTCCTTTTTTTAATCTCATTTGCAAAAAAAAAAAGTGTGAAAATCTAGACAAAGAGCATAAGTGAGGCACATGTAGTACAAGTATTCACTCATAATTCACCACTAAATTCATTCACTTAGAAAACCAACCTAGAAAAATCTCTTAATGAATACACCTGCTACAAATATTTGAAGGATATAAAAGAATTAACATTTCTCATTCCCATGTGAATATTATAGATATAGAGGAATTAAAGAATCATAGTTTTTTTAAATCCTTGTAAAGATATGTGGAGAAGCATATATACAAATGCTTGGTTCAAGGACTATGACTCAATTACACTAAATCAATCATACTCATTGTCAAATCATACTCATTGTCACATAAGTACTCTTTTCTTCCAAAGAAAAAAGTTAATTTATTTTATTTGTTCAAAAACAATGATTCAACATACAATATTCTTATAGTACTACACATAGTCCATATGCTAGCTGAAATCCTCAAATCTTGAACCCAAATGGTTAGAAAAATAACTTTTACCTATGAAAATGTTTTTTTTTAATAACTTTTCTTGCAGGTTAAATTTTTATTTTTTTATGGGTTTATGCATATAGTGTTGGATAAAGTACCCTAGAGAAATTTCCAAAATTCATATATATTAAGAAAAAATGAAACAAAGTTTGCCCCATTGTAGCCAACACCTGATCAACAATTCAAGTGCCTAAGATTCTTATTGTCTTGTCCTACTCAAGTAGTGATTATTGTCTTGTCCTACTCAAGTAGTGAACTAAAGGACACTAATAGCATTGAGTTTTGGTGGTAGTCTCATGTTGAAACTTAGTGTCTTAAAGTAGTTTTTGATAGCTCATGTATGTTTTCATTTCAGGGTTTTGGAATATAAACTAAGAAAAAAACATTTGATACATGTCCATAATATATGAATTTATAAGTAAAAATTGATTAATTGAGTGTGGGACTCATACAACTCTCTTACAATGTTAAAAAATTACAGGAGTTCCATAGAATATTACATAACAATTTCAACTTTCTCATAATTAAAAGACTGAAAGGCATAGTTGAAATAATAAAAAGTAGTCCATAATCACCCAAAAGGAGGATGAAAATAGTCCACAACTTATCCATCTTTTATCTTTGCATATTCTACAGACCATATATTCCATCTGTGAACTTGCTTTTGACAAAACATCTACATCTTCATTCATTTCCCTGTATACATAATGAAAATAGACAACATTAGAATTTGATTTGTAAATATATAGTTCATTGAAAATGGGACTTAACATATAGTTATCTAAATTGTATGAACCCCTCATCAAATTTGTCATATTCATTGAGTCTCAAAAAATTTGTACTTTGTTGTTTCCTTTTTATAGGTTACTTTTCAGAATGTCAAATAGCAACAAACTTGCAAAATAAAATTTCACAATCCAATATAAAAAAAATTCACCACAAATATGAAAATTCTTGCATGTGATTTTGCAATATTCCTGATACAATATGTTATGTAGAATATAAAATATCTAGCAAGAAATGATAGAAGAATAATGATTTTTCAAGAAAAGTATTAGAAGAACATCATAATAACACTAGATTAATCACTAGGAAGAGCAACTTTACTATGATAGAAATGTTCACTTACTTCTTCGGGGAGGGAACCTCCAGTAGAGAAAACCTCTATTACAATAATATCCAAGACCAAACTTCTCATACCCTCGATTCTTATTTATACTAAATCTATCTACCATAAGAACAATCTAGAGGAATATCTTCTAGAAGCGAAAGTTTCTATTAGGTGTTCTTACATTTGACTTATTCTTCATTATTTTCAGGCCTTATTAATATTGGCCTTTATTACATAGAAAATATATTACTCTACCTACATGAGGAGTTAGGGAGGTTAGGTCCCTAACATGCCCTCCACCTTAAAAAAAAGTCTTTTCCTCAAGGCTTGAGATGAGGAAATTGTTGTAGAATGTTAGTTGCCTCCCAGGTGGCATCTGTTGGATTTGTATCTTTCCATTGTACTAACACTTCATTAATGGTGCAGTGACAGATATGATGCTCATGCTAATCCAAAACTGCTTGGGGATGAAACCAGATGGATCCTTCTTCATCCAACTCAGGAAGAGTGGTTTGAGTTTGGCACTTAGTTCCAATAACCTTCTTTAAGCACGAGACATGAAAAACATGATGGGTATTAGAATGAATTGGTAAATATAACTGGTAGGTGACCTTTCCCATGTGTTTGAGAACTATATATGGACCATAAAATTTAGGTGCAAGCTTTTGACAATGATTGACATCCTTGAGTGAAGTTTTCTTATAAGGTTGCAATTGAAGAAACACATGGTCCCCTTCAAAAAATCGACATTCATAATGACCTTGATCATCTTGTTGCTTCATGCGATTCTAAGCTATGACCATATTCTCTTTGAGGGAACAGAGAATATCTTCTTGAACTGTAAGAGTGTGGTCAACCTCCTAAACCTTAGAGACTCCTGACATGTATGAGAGAACTAAGGGTGGATTTTTTCCATATACTGATTCAAAATGAGTCATGCAAGTAGTTGTATGTTAATATTTGTTGTACCACCATTAATCTAGTGGAAACCATTGCGCCAATTGAGTTTTCCTTTCAGATGAAAAACACCGCAAATATGTTTCCAAACACTTGTTGACCACTTCAGTTTGTCCATTAGTATTAGGATGATATGTTGTGCTAAGTTGCAATTGGGTTCCCTGGAGCCTAAAAATATATTCCCAGAAATTTCTAGTGAAAGTGGGATCTTTGTGTTGAGAGAGTAAATGAAGAACTTTATCCACATGAGCAATATGGGCGGTCCATTTTTTACTATAGGTGAGAATATCATCAAAGAAAACTAAGACAAAATGACATAGAAAATGATGGAATACATGATTCATGAGGCTTTGGAAGGTGGATGGAGAATTTCATAAGCCAAAGGGAATGACCAAGAACTCATAGTGGCCCTCATGTGTTTGAAATGAAGTCTTATGAATGTTAGCCTCTTTCATACGTATCTGGTGATAGCTAGAACGAAGATCAAGTTTAGTAAAATACTGGGCACCACTTAATTCAACCAAGAGATCATCAATGACAGGAATGGGAAACTTAACTTTGATGGTCAGTTTGTTGAGGGTGTGAAAGTCAGGACACATACGTCAAGAGCCCTCTTTCTTAAGTACCATCACCACAGGAGAAGAATATGGGTTAGTACTAGGACGTATAACACCTACGACGAGCAATTCTTGGACAATTTTCTCAATTTCATTTTTCTGTGCAAAAGGATGGAAGTAGGGACGAACATTGGGAGGAAGGCTTCCAGGGACAAGAGGAATGGAATGATCATGAACACCATGGGAAGGGATAATTCCTTGGGGAGAAGAAAAAATAGATTGATGTTTGGAGAGGATGGATTGGAGCTCGGGATGCACATATGGTATCTTAGTGGCTTGAATGGAATGGAGTTGTGTAATAATTCCTGAATGCCCTTTTTTAGGATCTTTTCCATGCGATGGGAACTGATGATCTCAAGGGAATGGACTTTGATTCCTTGGAAATTATACTATTGTCCCTCTTGGGTGAATTACATGGTTAATTCCTTAAAATCCATGAGGATGGGACCCAGAGTCCTCAACCATTCAGAACCTAGCACAATGTCACAACCACCCATGTCGATAGAAAACATATGAGATTTCATGTTGTACTGGCCAATTTGGAGATTCACATTTTCGCAACACCCCCACATTTCATGGAACCTCCATTGGCAATCATGATTTGAAATTTATTGACCGCACAGATATAGAAATTAGTTTGTTGAGAAATGCGGTGATGAATAAAATTATGGGTGCTACCACTGTCAATGAGGATGATGACTCGTCGATGCTTAATGTAGCCAATTACTTGAGGGTTTGTGGAGTCGAGAAGCTAGTGACAACATTCATGGAAATGACTGGTTCAACTTCTAGAGGGTCCAATGGTGGGGCCAAATCAGTTGGGTCAAGGGACTCGGCCACAAGAGGAGCCTCAACCTCTTCTTCAGAAACATCTTCAAATATTTCCATAAAAATATTTTGTTCCTTACACTTGTGCCCAGAGAAATATTTTCCAACACAATTATAACACAGGCTCTTGAGTTGGCTTTCATCCATTTTGGCCCTCATCAATTTGTGGATCTTCAGTGGAGCGGAAGGAGGGGTGGTAGTGAGAGGTTTAGGGTGTGGAATAAAAGAGAGTTTTTTGGTTTGAGCATAGACAAATTGTTGTGCTTCCTTATCTCTTTTAGTAGCTTCCACCCAACTCTGGGGGCGAGCCATGAGGACGTGGGAACAAATCTCTTCCTTGAGTCCACTGATAAAGCATTCTCAGAAAAAATCATCAAACATGTCCTCTGTGTGGAAATCCAAGCACTCAAAAGTGACTATAAAGTCTTCCACTGTGCCAGATTGTTTCAACTTGGTCAAGTGACATAAATGTTGGGTGTCAGTTCATAAATATCTGCAAAATATTGTGTCCAAACCACATACCCTTGGAAAGAATTTTTTCACCATTTCCACCATTTCCACCATTCCCAATGTTCATGATCTAAATGGAGAACACCATACCATAATTTGAAAAACTCATCAGTAATGCCATACAAAGAGAAATAGTGTTCCATTTGGGTGACCCAATCGGTGGGATACAAGCCATAAAATTTGTTCACATCCACTCAAGGAAGGCAGAGTTCCCATTTAAAAGGAGGGGATTGAAAATTATGGGAATGGGAGGATGTCTCACCTTCAGGGTGCAAAGTTGGTCAGATCATTCTATAGGAATATCCAGTTTATTGCATATATTGGCAGCGAAGGATTCAAGTTGGGTAGAAATTTCATGTTTTAAGTTGCCCATTTGGGAACTGAGTTTCCACACTTCCTGTTGGGTCTCTTCAAAATTAGAGGACAAAGTCTTGAAATGAGATGAGAAGGTATTGAAGCGGGCTTCCAAGTCTTGGTTACAAGTGTTGGTCATGATGAACAGGGCGGGTGGGACCACATAGAAAAACAAAGGTTATGGTGAAGGGTATCAAAATGATCGGGGTGAAGAGGGGAATTTAATGGGGTAGGTCCCAAATAAGGGGATTCGGAAGGGAGCGGGACTGCAAGGGGAAAAAAGTGGAAAATTGATAGGTGTTACTACGATCATAATGAGAAAAGGAGTCTAATGGGGTAGGTCTCAAATAAGGGTACTAGGAGGTTCCAAACTTCTTTTTTTAACTCCTGCCAAGTTATACTCCAAACTAAATAATATTGCAGAGGCGAAATGTTGGAATTATTAGAAGGAAAAAAGATGTAGTAATTTTGAAACCCTAATGCAGACAGAAAATTTGTACTGCAATAGATATTGTTTGTTCTTGATTTTGTTTTGTTCCCAAGTGTTAGGGTTTGCAGGGAATCTATAGTCAAGGGTTTTTCCTGTGATATATCTCTCTGATATATGTGCGTGGTCCAACAATAGTAATCGGCCCAATATCTAAGGGCACCAACTAAGGAGGCTAGACCATACCCTTATTCGTACTACTCGACTACCCAAGTACTAGAGAGTCACTTATCGAGTGTTGTTCTCGGCGACACTATAGCCGTCAGGCGGCCGATCAGTTTATCTATGGAGGGATTCTATATATAGGTTTTTTCTAATGCGCTACCACATGAAGAGGTACCAACATGGGTTACAAGGGTGGCCAACAGATGTGCTCTTAAGTAACACTTATATTTCCTACGTGTATTACTCCCTGACCATGGGTTAATGTGCGTAATGACAGATCTTTGTAAGTTAAAGATGTCAGAATACGTCTCTACCATGAAAAAAAAAATTCCCCACGGTTTCTTCCAAGCAAAGCACTCTGATACCACTTGCAATATTCCCGATACATTATATTATGCAGAATAGAAAATATCTAGCAAGCAATGGCAGAATAATAATGATTTATCTAGAAAAGTATCAGAAGAACATCATAATAACACCAGAATAATCACCAGGAAGAAAAACTTTATTATGATAGCAATGTTCACTTGCCTCTTCAAGGGGAAAACCTCCAGTAGAGTAGATCTCTATTACAATAATCTCCAAGACCAAACTTCTCATACCCTCGACTCTTATTTATACCAAATCTATCTACCATAAGAAAAATCTAGAGGAAGATCTTCTAGAAGCGGAAGCTTCTATTAGATATTCTTACATTTGACTTATTCTTCCTTATTTCTAGGCCTTATTAATATTTGCCTTTATTACATGGAAAATATATTATTCTACCTACATGAGGAGTTAGGGAGGTTAGGTCCCTAACAGATTTCCTCGCCCTGTACCCAAAACTATCTATAATGTCTTGCTACAAAAATGTCATGTCCTCCTCCTGGATCCAAACCTCTCTAAATGCCTTCCTAAAAATATTGCAAGCAATCAATATGGATTAATGGATGAACTAATTTAAACACATGAAAATTCTTATGGCAGCAAGGAAGATAAAAAAAAATTACATAAAGACATTGATGCAAAAGTGCAAACCAAGGATGAACTTTATACAAGATGACTATAACAGAAAATGTAACAAAAATTGGAATCATAAGTCCTAGGGGATGTTCTCTTTATTTTAAAAGTGAAGAAACCTTCATATACATCGTATATTATTTTTTAATTATTGTCCTAATTTGGAAGATTCTCCTCTTGGAAATTGGAATTCCTATAGAAATGAGACCAAATATCATGAAGTGTAATCATTCCCATAACTAACCTATGATACTAGTTCCCTTAATTAGAGAGACCAAACCACATCATTAAAATATAAGTGTTACCATAATAATCAATATTAGTATTCTTATTACTTATGGATAATCCTTGTGAATACAGGGACCAACTACCTGGAATACATGAAATTTATACTAGCTTTGTTACTAGTGAGTTTCATTGTAACATTGTACCCATATCTGTTACAGTACATGATCTATTTCCATATGTTCCAGGTTAAAATCATATCAATTATTAGAGTGTGTGTATAGGTTCAAGAACACTAATAAATGATACTAATGTGTGATCTCTACTCTATTCCTATAATCTTCATACTAGTAATTCACCTAATCACTTGTTGTAATGTGAGTAATAGAGATACTACACTATTCCTGGAAATGAGTAAGATGAGATCAGTAAACACTATAAGCTAACTCTTATCGTATTCATGGATCTACATACTTTACCTAATTATCTATAACATGTGATTCTAACCACTATAAGCTTGATGTGTTCCCCTTAGTTCAATCTTGTAATTTGTTTCATATATGATTACTATGGACTTTGTACTCTCCATATCTTGCTCAAGATCTAAGACTAGTTATAAAAGATATGTAATCTTATGTTGATTATGTAAATATAGAGAAAAAAACCTACTTGTATGCTCATAAATAGTGGATACATAGATTTGATTAGGTAAACATAACCAATCACGTTCTCTATAAACATCATAATGTTATAATTATAGGGACACTATGATTCCCATTACTCATACTTGCTCGGCATAACCCTTTTCATTGAGTACTAGTAGTTGAACCTTTGTATAATATTAGAACATCAACATCATGGGATTAGAGACACATATTCATGATAAATCACAAAAAATCTCCATGATAAAGATCGAAATTGTGAACATGGTTTTGAACCAAAGTAGAAGGATTTAGAAGGTAGAGCTTTGGCTATGAAGGAGATAGAAGAGTAAGCCAAATTCAAGGAAATACCAAGAAGGAAAATTCAAATAAAGAAATTGTTGGATTACTAAGAGGGGGGGGGTGAATCAGTAATAGAGAAATTTAATCCTTTTTCACCATAAAATGCAAGTGTTATACCAATGTAGCATTATCATCCAATAGTTGCATAGTAAATAAAAAATGGACAAATGAGAAATCATACACATACATAATACACCAGTGTTTTATGTGGATAACCAAGTGGGAGAAAACCACAGAATGTTTTTTCTTATATGTATTTAATAATTACATTCATTGGAAGCACCAACTTCTTTTGTTTTCTAGCTGCAACTGGAAGGAGGCTCCAACCCCCTAGTTTCTTAGGCTACAACTTGAGGGAAGCTCCAACTCCCCAATTCTTTGGCTACAACCAGAAGGAGGCTACAACCCCCTATGTTCTCTGGCTACAACTGGAAGGTGGATACAACCACCTTTCCTTGCCCCATCCAACCACCCTGAAATAAAAGTAGAATGATGGAACCACTGTCACACTATCGCTGTGAGATATACTGCTATAAAGTTGTACCAATCAACCTGTAATCAGCATGTATCGTAAGCAAGTGAATCAACCATGCACCAATCTATACCAAACAATGTGTAATCATCCTATACCATAAAGAAGTGCATCAACCATGCACCAACCTGTACCTCAACCCGTACCATCAACAATTGCATCAACCATGCACCAAATATGCACCAATCTTGCATCAAATATGCGTAAACTGTGACTCATCAATATGTACCAACATCATCAACTATACACCACATGTATGTTCCAACTCATTAACTACTTGTCTCGACCATGTACCCAACATGTACCTCAACCAAAATCCCTCATCAATTTCATCATCCAAATTTGATGTGTAACTCTCTAATAGACCTGGTGTATATGATCACATACCTGCAAACCTTCTGTAACAAGATATTAGCATTTTCATCAAATTTTACTTTAGTCTCACATGACTAGTTTTGGATTAGTCAACAACTCTAACTTGAAATAACCATAACTATGTACCTATAATGAATAAAGATATGAAAATAGTACACAATGTTCTTCAGTGTATTTAATGCAATTCCTCCATATTTCATTGCTTGTAACCTCTTAGAAAAGGATTTATAGCAAAAATGGCATACCTTGTTGAATTCTGGCATATTCTAGAGAGCCCCGCCCGGAATATTTGTTGTATGGATCGAAAAATGGTACACAAAATACTATAGCTTATACTCTAACCAATAAATATAGTCTTACTGAATTTGGATCTGTTATGAATAAGTTATGATGTTTTTACTCGAAACACCTGTTTTAGACTAGTTTCAGGACTAGCCACAAACCCTATTTTCCACGGAGTGTAACTCTAAAAATACAACGACCCACAAGAGAAATTTTTATCACAGCTACTTGGATATGTTTCCTCAATGGAGTCCCAATTTAATGGTCTGAATCATTCTATAAAAAATGTTATTGTGAAAATGGTGAGATTACCTGTAAATAACATACCTTAGAAAGCATCATCAAAAGAATTTATCCTCCCTTGAATTCTGGCCTTCTTTACTTCAACTTCCCTCTAAAATTCGGCTTATATATCCTTTGGTTACCTCAGTCACTTGTAGATATTCAATATGCTCAAGTCTAATTAAAATGAGAGAGCCCTGCCTCTTATTTATACTTTCATGTAGCTTCCTCAAGGGGTTACCTTTTAACCATCTTAACCCACTTTTCGTATTTTAGGGTTAACCCACTTCTAACCACTTGTCCACTTAGTAATTTATCCATTAAATTTATTATTTAAATAATTTATTTTGTATCCACTTTGACTTATAGTAAAATCATCACTTCACTTTATTATTTACCTTCTAAAATCTCTTAAACCACTTTCCTTATTTTAGGGCTAACCCACTTCTAAACACTTGTGCACTTAGTAATTTCTCCATTAAATTTATTATTTTAATAATTTCTTTTGTATCCACTTTGAATTATAGTACACTCATCACTTCACTTTATTATTTAAATAATTTATTCTTTGCAACCACTTTGACCTTTTGGGGCTTCTAGATGACTCATGAGGGTTCTCCAACTTCACATGGCCATACTTCTCTAACCGTGAGGAGTTATGTGACGTTCTACATACCACCAGAAATGGCATGGCATGTACTATCCATCTAGAATAGTCTTACCTTCAAATATATTAAAACTCATACCATTATACATCAAACAAACTTGGGTCCATTACCCAAACCTTTGTGCTACCGAAATTCTCTATGAGACTTTCTTCAAGGGTTGACATCAATGACAATCAACCCAAATAATCAACAATATTCCCCTTTGGCATTGATGGCAACACTTTGATGCAATATTGAAGTCATATTACTCATGCTCCCCCTGTGACCATCGCTCCCCCTGGAACCATGCCTCTATGCTCTTTCTCCAATTATTTACCTTTGCATCTGATAAATATTTCCACCTTTGTCATCAATGGAAAAGTTATATTTCCATCTGGGGTTTCTCCCCCTAACTGAAGTGTCCTTGGGGATACTCCCCCTGACTGAAGTCTTCCTAAAACTGATCTCTTGACCTGAACTATCCTCTTTATGATGCTTCCTCGTATAAATCTAAGACATATAAGATAAGGATTCAAAAGAATTCATTTTGGAGTAGAAATTACTCTGAGTCTCTAGCGAAGATACTCAAAGGCTTCCCGTGGAAGAGATTTTGTAAATGTGTCTACCACTTGTTCTTTTGTGCCCACATATTCAAGTCTGATGTTCTTCTCTGCAACTTTTTCCCGTAGAAAGTGATACTTGATTGGAATGTGCTTCGTCAATCATCAATGCAACCTGCCCAATATGCATCTATGTAGGTAATAAGTGATAGATCCTTTCCTTTTGGATACCATAATCCAAACTCTTATGTTCCCTTGAGATATCTAAAAATCCTCTTTACTGTTAATACATGTGATTCCTTTTGTGCTTCTTGAAATCGTGCCACTTGTCCAACTGCTTGCATTACATCTCGTCTGGATGTTATCACATATAGTAAGCTACCAATCATTGACCTGTATCGCCTTTGGTCTGTAGAATTTGAATCATCATCTTTGCTCAACTTGAAACTGGTTTTCATATGAGTGGTAACTCATTTGCAATCTTCCATTCCGAACCTCTTTAGCATTTCTATGATATAGTTAGTTTGAGAAATAAAAATTCCTTGGTTTCTTTGATGTATCTGAAAACCCATAAATAAGGATAGTTCTCAGAGTAATGACATTTCAAATTCATCCTGGATATCCTTTGCAATTTTTTTTCTTAACCTGTCATCATTGCTTCAAAAAATAATATCATCAACATAAACTTCAATTAATAAAATACTATCTTGAGTTACCTTGATGTAAAGGTTGTTGTTTGCACTTCCTTTTATGAACCTTGCATGTTGTAGATATTTATCCAGTCTAGAGTACCATGCTCTAGAAGCCTGTTTTAGACCATACAAGGCCTTCTTCAATTTACAAACATAATCTATGTTCTCTAACAACTGAAATACTTATGGTTGTTCAATGTAGACTTCTTCTTCAAGTTCCTTGTTTAGAAAGTATGATTTCACATCCATCTGGTACACGTTAATATTCTTGGAGCATGCATAAGTTAGAAGCAATCAGATTTCTTCTAGTCTGACAACCGGGGAAAATGTCTCTTCAAAGTCGATTCCTTCAACCTATGTGTATCCTTTACATATCAATATAGATTTGTTCCTTGTAACCTATCCATCTTCATTCAATTTATTTCTGAATACCCACTTTGTGCCATTTACGTTTTTATTCTTTGGTCTTGGGACCAATTCCCAAGTGTCATTCTTCTCTATTTGATCCAATTCTTCATCCACGACCTTATTCCAAAATTCATCCCTGTTGGCCTCTTCAAAATTGTTTGGTTCAATCGTAGATGAGAGTGCTAGGTGCATTTTTTCTGACGAATAGATTCTTCTTCTAATCTCAACTCTTGCATCTTTGTTTCCAATAATCAGATCTGAAGGATGATTCTTTGGTACTCGTTTGCTAGGTGTACTTGGAGGCACTTTCTCAACTTGCTCTTCTACTTCTATCTAGTCTTCTTTCCAAAACATTGATTATTTCCAAAACTTTTTTCAATCTCAGATTTTAACACTTGTATGCTTTCCTTGTACTTGAGTAACCAACAATTACTCATCTATCCACACGAGAGTCAAACTTTCCCATTCTTCCATATTCTCTTTTGATGTAGCATTTTATTCCAAATATTTTGAAGTGCTTCACATTTGTTGGTCTTTCTTTCCATATCTCGTAGGGAGTTTTGTCATTGTTGTTTCTGAGCATTACTTCGTTTTGAATGTGAACTATTGTATGCATTGCATGTGTCCGAAAAATATCTATCAATTTGGAATCCATTAACGTTGTTCGAGCCATTTCCTTTGTAATTATTATCCATTATGATAATGTTCCTTTGTCTCTGAACCACTCTCTAAACCAATCTATGAATCCATGCTCTCGTCCACTGTCATATATCTATCCAAACCTGTTAAGTGTTCTTATGAATCCATCTATGTCCATATTGTCCAAGACTCTACTGCACAACTGTCCATAATGTTGACCCATTTATCACTATACTATCATGACTTATTCACTACTACAACTGATTGTACTTCTGCTAACTGACTGCTCTGGATCTGTCTACTCAAACTCTGCAAGCTGCTTGAAGGATGGTTCTTTGGTATGTCACATCTATCGCATCGTCTCCCCTATCTAATATTCATATTACGTGGGAGTATCTAAGCCGGATGGCTCAAAACAATTCATGCTCTGATATGTATTCATCATCATATTCATTGGTAGATTCATCATCTCTCTGGGCTCTGACTTCTTTCTTTCTATTTGTGGATTCATCTTTCTCTACAATTCCTGAAATTCAATCTCTTGAACCTGTTTCTTATTTTCCTTCCCTTCTTTTCTTTCAGTTATTTTCCACACCTTTATGTATCTGGCATCTTTCTTCTTCTCTGTAGAATTATATTCATCTCGTTTTATTGCCAATCCTGTGATCTTTGGGACTTGTTCTTTGTTCACGTGTTCTTCCTGTTTTCTTATCCAAACTTTCTTATATATGATATCAATGTTCTCTTTCATGGAAGTATCGATCACGATTCTACAATCACTAGCTATGTGTCCATAGTTATGACATTTGTAACATTCAATGTTATGTGGGGACACATAGGCATTTATTGCTTGAACATTTCTTTTATAATCCCTACAATCTGCAACCCTATGTACAAAGTTAGTACAATAAAAACAATGACCTCAAAAGAATTTTTCATACCTGGGAATGAATGATCTTCTTTGTGGTGTAGTCCTTCTGAATTTTTGCCTTGACTGATCATGGTCATGATTGAATATTTTTTGTGGCTTGAACATGGATGGTCTTCTTGAAGATGTATCTTCAATATTTTTCTTAGATTCTAGTTGACCATGATTCCATCCTTTGAGTACTTCTGCATAACTCTTTCTATTTTCGTCATTCTTCTTTTCTGGCAACCTAGAGTGCTTCTCTTCATTCTCTATAACCGACGTGGATGTTTTTATCTCTTCAACGTTCTTGTTGAGCTTTATGATTTTACTTCTCAATGTGACAACTTCTTCTTCAAACTTCTCAAACTCTTCTTCTTTCTTCATTATCTGATACTTCATGACTTCTTTTGTTTTCTTCGCTTCTTCAAGATGAATTTTTAATGTGATTATTTCTTCTTCAAGTAATTTCTCTTCTTGACAAAACTCTAACTCGAGCTAGTTTAGATCGTTAGTTATTTCTTTGAGATGATCTGTCAATATATTCTCTCTCATTTTTTCTTCTTCCTTCTGTGCTGCTATGTTGGCTTCCAAATGCTTCTTTTTAAATGCAAGTTTTTCTTCGATCTTTTTGGTTTCTTCTAGTTGAGTTCTTAAGTTCTGGATGACCTATTGGGATTCTTCAAAAATGTGAACACTTTCATTTTGTTTCATCAATTCTTTCTTGAGTGACTTGTTTTCTTCTCTTAGTTCATCTAAAGAACTAATCAATTATTCTTCATAATTGTCTTCCTTTTCAATTAGTTTTTTTGTCTCATTTCCTTCATAGCATTCTATTTCAAGATGTCTATGTTTTTCACAATTAAATAAAAACAACATACCTCGGGTGATTATGTACTCTTCATCTTCTGAATCTATTTAACATGGTGAACATAATTCTTCTTGATCTGTATCTGCATCTTCTTTGGCATTTTTTGAATCTGTGATTGGTGAAGAATATATGTCATGTAACTTATCCCAAAGTTCTTTGGCTAATAAAAAATTACCAACCTTTTCTTTTACCGGATTAGGTAATCCTTCCCAGATGAAATGCATTGATATTTTGTTATTCTTATTCAATTCCTTATTGGATGCAGTCTTTTGCCTTTTTGAACTATCATATCCTGTAACAACTAATATCCAAATATAATGTCCATGTTCCTGTAAAAGTACTTTCGTCCTTCTACTCCACATCTCATACTTTAAACCATTCTCACCATCAAACATTGGTACTCCATTCTCAGAATAATCCATGATCTCCTTATAGTGTTTAAATTGTTTCCCGAAGGAACCCACTTTGATCCCAAATGTTGGATTATTGAGAGGTGGGGTGAATCAGTAATATAGAAATTTAATCATTTTTCACCATAAAATGAAAGTGTTATATCAATGTAGCATTATCATCCAATAGTTGCAGATTAAATAAACAATGAACAAATGAGCAATCATACACATACACAATACACCAATGTTTTACATGGAAACCCAAAGCGAGAGAAAACCACATAATGTTTTTTCTTATATGTCTTTAAGAATTACATTCATTGGAAGCATCAACTTCCTTTGTTTTCCATATGCAACTGGAAGGAGGCACCAACCCTCTAGTTTCTCAAGCTACAACATAAGGGAAGCTCCAACTCCCCAATTCTCTGGCTACAACCAGAAGGAGGAAACAACCCCCTATGTTCTCTGGATACAACCACTTGTCCTTGCCCCATCCAACCGCCCTAAAATAAAAGTAGAATGATGGAACCACTGTCACACTATCACTATGAGATATACTGCTATAAACCTGCACCAATCAACCTTTAATCAATCTGTACCATAAGAAAGGGCATCAACCATGCACCAACTTGTACCAAATAACCTGTAATCAGCCTATACCATAAACAAGTGCATCAACCATGCACCAA
>JZKD02S0048174.1:284443-295582 GCA_000966675.3 Picea glauca
GACCTGGTGTATATGATCACATACCTGCAAACCTTCCTTAACAAGAGACTAGCATTTTCATCAAATTTTACTTTAGTCTCACATGACTAGTTTTGGATTAGTCAACAACACTAACTTGCAATAATAATAACTATGTACCTGTAATGAATAAATATATGAAAATAGTACACAATTTTCTGTATTTTGTTTAATTCTTCCAGATTTCACTTCTTGGAACCTCTCGGAAAAGGATTTATAGCAAAAATGACATACCTTGTTGAATTATGACTTATTCTAGAGAGAGAACTTGTAGAGCGTGCCTCACACGAAATATTTGTTGTATGGATCTGAAAATGGTACATAGAATACTAAAGAATGTACGCTAACTAGTACATTTGGTCTTACTGAATTTGGATCTATTATGAAGAAGTTATGACATTTTTACCCAAAACACATGTTTTAGACTAGTTTCAAGACTAGCCACAAAACCTATTTTCCACGGAGTCTAACTCCAAAAATACAATGACCCACAAGATGAAATTGTTATCACAACTATTTGGAATGTGTCCTCAATGGCCTCCCAATTTCACGGCCTGAATCATTCTAGAAAAAATGTTTTTGCAAAAATGGTGAGATGACCTGTAAATAACATACCTTAGAAAGCATCATCAAACGAATTTATCCTCCCTTGAATTTCGGCCTTTTTTACTTCACTTTCCCTCTGAAATTTGGCTTAGATATCCTTTGGTTACCTCAATCACTTGTAGATAATCAATATGCTCAAGTGTAATTAAAATGAGAGAGCCTTGCCTCTTATTTATACTTTCATGTAGCTTCCTCAAGGGGTTACCTTTTAACCATCTTAAACCACTTTCCTTATTTTAGGGTTAACCCACTTCTACGCACTTGTACACTTAGTAATTTATCCATTAAATTTATTATTTAAATAATTTTGTTTTTATCCACTTTGACTTATAGTACACTCATCACTTCACTTTATTATTTACCTTCTAAAATCTCTTAAACCACTTTCTTTATTTTAGGGCTAACCTACTTCTAACCACTTGTCAACTTAGTAATTTATTTTGTATCCACTTTGACTTATATTACACTCATCACTTCACATTGTTATTTAAATAATTTCTTCTTTGCAATCACTTTGACTTCTTTGACCTTTTGGGGCTTCTATATGACTCATGAGGGTTCTCCAACTTCACATGGCCATAACTCTCTAACCGTGAGGAGTTATGTGGCGTTCCACATACCACCAGAAACAACATGACATGTACTATCAATACATAATAGTATTACCTTCAAATATATTAAAACTCATACCATCATACATCAAACAAACTTGGTTCCATTACCCAAACCTTTGTGCTATTGGAATTCGCTACCAGACTTTCTTCAAGGGTTGACATCAATGACAACCAACCCAAATAATCAACAGAAAACTCCAATTTATGTAGAAAAGGAAAGTTTCCTTTATTGTGATAAACTTGGTCATTCTTGAGAAAGATCACAAGAAAAAGAAGTTGAATTTTTATTAGTTAAGAAAAGAGTCACTGATGTAAGTATGTCTATGAATAAGATAACTATAGTGAATAAGTTAGAGAATATAAACATTTTTCTTGATCCAAATTTAGGAGAGGGACAAACTGATTAACAAATTAAATACAATAAACACAGAGATACGAAGAATAACAAAAATATCCAATGAACAATATCTTCTATTAAATAATGAAATAGGTTGAAACTGTAAAACTGCATAACTGAAACACTTGCTCAAATGGTGGTAGCTATCTTTGAGAAGAGATGTGGCTGCTATGCATATCCTTCTGAGGATAATGGATTACAATGAGGCTTCAGAGGCATTTTTGATATTACTCATGAATGCCAAAACCCTGGACATCCAAAAACCTAACCCTAGAACGTGAAACACCAAAAGTCATGTGGGCCCTATGGGCAAGTTGGTGTAATTTGGTACCTCAACTTCCCATGGTCATAACTTTTTCATACGACCTCTTTTTTAGGCGCATGATAGCCTATTGGAAAGGTATTTCATAGAACTACACATTCTGCCATAAAAATTTGACTCAGTCTACAGTTTGATTGTGCCAAGCCAAAAAAACAACATTTAGGGACCCAAAACAGCCCTGGAAGTACAACAAGATGTGTTGACATGAAAACATACAAAATAATCTAGTTGGATTAGGTGGGAGGCCACCCATATCCACCTAGAGGATGTGTGGTGCTTCAAACATCCCCAGAAGTGTAGAACCGACAATTACAAAGTAGTACAGAAGAACGCGTTGAATAAAAACAGACACGAGGAACCAGTTGGAATAGGTGGGTGGCCACCAATATCCACCTGGATCAATCCTCCCCCCTTAGTAAGTAATGGTATCCATTTCATTGAGTTCCCCAATCAGGTGAGGAAACTTCTACTGGATTTGGACTCGGGTGAGCCACTTTCCTTGGTGTAGGAGTTTCCCTACCTTGACAACCCAATAAAGTTGGATCCGTTGCTAGAAAGTTATCTTAACCTGTGTGTCCATTATCTGGTCAGTGGATGCTTGTTCCATGCAGTCAGAGTTGAGCTCTATTGGTGTCATATCTTCGGCAATCTCGGAGGTGTCCAATAACGGTGGAAAATATGTCTGAAGCAGTTCCACATTGAATATTGGATGCAGACCAGGAAAGGGTGGAGTGTTGAGCTCAAAAGAATTTCTACCCACAACCTCGGTGATAGTGTAAGGCCCATAATGAAGTGGGCAAAGCTTATGATGGGGCCCGATTAGATTCTCCTTTTCCAAATGTAACTGGATTGTCGCCAACCTGAAACTGGTGTGGTACCATGTGTTGATCATGGTGTTGCTTGTACTTAGCATTGGATTTCTACAAAATCTCTTGGACCTATTGACAGATGTGTTGAGTCCACTTAGTGAATCTGGTGTATTTTTTTATCACATATTGATAAGGGGAAGAGTCTTTCTGTGTGATGGAAAGAGGAAGTGAAACATCAATGGGTCCCAAGGGTTGGAATCCCGGACCCTCTTGAAATGGGCTATGGATGGTGGAACTTTGGAGAGCCTTGTTGTAACTGTGTTGGACATATGGGATACTCTCATCCCATGTACATGGATGCTTAGAATTGTACATGCGCAGGATGTGCACAATCATCCGATTGACGACCTATTTTTGGCCATTGGTTTGGGGGTGGAAAGCAGTGGATTTTGTGAGCTTGGTGTCCAACAAAGACTAGAGACTTGACCAAAAGGTGTTGAGGAACTTGTTGTCTCGTTCGAAGATGATGGTATGTGGTATCCCAAAGTGGACCCACACTCATTCGAAGAAGAGCTTGGCAATATCTGTCGTTGTGACATTCTTCTTATAGGCTGTGAGGATGACCATCTTCGAAAACCAATCAACAACCACAAACACGCTGTCATTTCCTTCCTTGGTGGATGACAAGCCATACATGTAATCCATTGATATGGATTCCCAAGGCTTCTCGGGAATAGGAAGAGGGGTGTATAATCCTTTCTTCTTGATGGTTGTCTTGGAAATGACACAAGCAATGCAAGATCTAATATATTGTTGACGTTCTGTCGAAGTTTTGGACAAAAAAAATGTTTCTGAAAAACGACCACAATTTTCTCTATGCCAAAATGTCCTACCACCCAACTGTAGTGGGCTTTCCAAATCAAATTTGCATGCTCTCTTGTAGGAACACAGAGATGGACTATGTGGCATAAGAGTATGTCCTAAATGTGAAAATCATTTAGATTTGCGCATGTTCTCAAGAGTATGTGGTAGTGAAGCCTAGATCTTGCTGATATAGTTGGGGCCACTCAGAGGCTTCATCAACACATGAATGGAGCACAGTGGTGAGTGCAGCCACAGGAGGCCGACTAAAGCAGACAATGACATGATTAGTGATACCTATCTTATACTTTATGTTGATATGGAATTGTTGTAGGTAGGTGGACTACTTCTGATGGTGGTCATTATGTAATTTCCTCTGCATCTATATGAACTGCAGAGGCTTGTGATCAGTGTGTATGATCGTTTCTTTCCCTAGAATGTAATGTTTCCATAGACGACAGGATTTTACAATGGAATACAGCTCCTTGTCATAAGTGGGATATTTCTAGAAAATATTAGAGAGTGTATCACTATGGTATGCTATTGGATGCTCGTGCTGAGTGAGAATTGTGCCCACAGCATAGTCAGATGCATCAGTCTCAATCACGAATGGTTGTTGCATATCGGGCAAGGAGAGTATAGGAGATGAGCACAAGCGATGCTTTAGATCATCAAATTCTCTTGATACTCCTTCCCCCACACGAACTTGTCCCTACCACTACCCTTGGTCACTTTTTTGAGGGCCCATGCAATATGGGAGAATCCCAACATGAACTGTCGGTAAAAGTTGGCTAGTCCCAAGAAGCTTCAAAGATGGGTCAGTGTGGTCAGGGTTGGCCAATCACAAATGAATTGGATCTTATCTGGATCAACATGTACCCCATGCTCATCAACAATGTAGCCCAAGTATTAGAACCTGTTCATGCCAAAAGAGAATTTTTCCAAGTTGGAATAAAGCTTGTGCTGTCACAGAGTGCTCAAAAACTGTTGAATATATCGCATGTGCTCCTCCCATGCTCTATTGAAGATGAGAATGTCATCCAAATATAATACCACAAAGGAGTTTGTGAAGAGTCTCAATACATAATCCATCAACCTCATGAAAGTGGTCGGTGCATTTGTTAAGCCAAAGGGCATGACTAGCCATTCCTAGATACCTTCTTTAGAATTGAAGGTTGTCTTCCATACATCAGTTGGTTTGATGGGAACCTGGTGGTAGCCATACTTTAGGTCAATGTTGTTGAAGAAATTTTCCCCCTTGAGTTGGTCAAGAAGGTCATAAATCCTGGGAATGGGGTAGCGGTTCCTGAGTGTGATTTTTTTAAGGCTCTGTAATCAATGCAAAGTCGCCAAGTCTCGTCCTTCTTCTGCACTAGTACAAATAGGCTTCCACAAGGGGAGAAGCTGGGTCTGATGTGCCCTTTTTAAAGAATCTCTTCGATCTGACACCTAATTTCATCATTCTCCATCAGTGAGTGCCAATAGACTTGTCCATTAGGTGGAGGTGTGTCAGGGGTTAGATCAATTGGATGCTTGACTTGGAAGTGTGTTAGTACCCCTGTAGGTGAGGCGAAGATGTCTCTGTATTCTTTCACGATCCTATACACTTGCTTCTATTGTAAAGAGAGGCATTTTGTAGAGGCCAAGGATGTGGCAACAACCTTCTTCTTACTATGAGCATGGATCACAAAGAAGAAAAACTTTCTGGTCTGTGAAATGACCTTATTGCATTGCTTAATAGAGATTAACGAAATAGCAGTAGGCGGCGCTACCTCTGGGATCCTGTACAATTGTCTACCCAAATTAATAATAAAATTTCGGGGTATAGACTCATACACATCATGACGCTTCCACAAATATGGTTTTCCTAAAAGAAAATCACAAAATTCAATCGGAGCAATATCACACAGTACCTCATCTTTGAAAGGATCGATGTTCTAGCAAAGACGACATTGTTGGTTGACACATAGATACCTTCCTTGATGAATCCAATCGATGGTGTAGAGCTGCAGGTGTGGTGTTGTTGGAAGGTTCAGCCTCTTGAAGACCTTTGTTGAAATAATGTTCATCTGACTACCATTGTTGACAATGAAATGAATCAGAGCCCCCTTAACCCACATCTGCGAGTGAAAGAGGCGTTCCCCTTCCTCTGGTTATTTTGGTTCGTTGTGCTGGGCTTTGGTGGTAGCAACAATGGAACTAGGCTCAACATCGATAATCCTCTTTCCTCCTTCAGGATTTAACTCAGAATCAGAATCGGCCTCTGACTCGGAAACCTTCTTCTCGACCAGGAGGGACTGCTTGGAGAGGCATTCTTCGGTGTTGTGCCAAGGAATTTTATGGTACTCACACCATTTTCCCATCTCCTTCTTCATCTACTCATTACCCTTATTGTGTTGCAGATTGGACTGATTGTACTAAGGGTGGCCATCTCGACTTGGTCCCTTGATGTGTGGGTTGGGGCTGCCTTCACCCTACTCCAACTATGAGGGGTTTGCAGATCCAAACTCTCGTCATTTCTTCTTAAATTTATGCTCGATCTTGACCGTGTATCCATAATCCGTTCCAAATGAGGCGATGTCCAAGAACTCCATTTCTGTTTGAATGTATCTATGCAAATAACCATGGTATTTGAGCACCAGATGATGCTCAAAGTCTTTGATACCCAATTTGGTGTGTAGGGTATATAAAATATTGGTGAAATATGGTACTATTTGGTCCCTTTCTTGACATAGGGTGGTCCATCTGGTGTATTGGTCCTTGCAGCTTCCAACAGGGTAGTATTGTTCTTTAATGGTGTCTTATAAGGAATACCATGTAGGGGCCACCAAAAACATTGTAGATTCCTCCAAGTCCCTTTTCTCAGAGTAAGTATCCCACCAGTCTTTAAGATGGGGAATGACCTTGAGGAGTGAAAAAGTGATCTTTTCCCTATCAGAAAATTTGTGGACCGAAAAATATCCTTTGAGCAAATTCAACCATTTATGTACATCATCCGCATCTATCAGTCCTTCAAATAATGGAATATCAAAATTTACTTATACCTTGAAGGGGGTTGCATGGCCACTTGATGAATATGCTTCTCCTATGGGAAGCCGTCTAAGGATTTGCACGAATTTATCCATCATTTTGTTCCTTTGTCGCATGAGGGATTCCTCGAAAAACATTTTAATAGGATATTTTTCTCCATCATATTTATTTTCATCCCCCAAGGGTTTTTTTCGGGCTCAGAGTGTTCGATCCTGTAATGGCTCGATTGGTTCGAGTCCTAACTTCTTATACCCAGATCTTGTCGAGGACATGCACAGAGAAAAATAAATGAAGAGAAGACCGCTCTGATACCACTAATCCAGATTTAGGAGTGGAACGAATTGATTAACAGACTGAATACAATAAACATAGAGATATGAAGAATAACACAAATATCCAGTGAACAATATCTTCTATTAAATAATGAAATAGACTGAAACTGTAAAACTGCAGAACTGAAACACTTGCTTGAATCGTGGTACCTATCTCTGAGAATAGATGTGGCTATTATGCGCAACCATCTGAGAAAAATGGATTACAATGAGGCTACAGAGGCCTTCTTGATATTACTCATGAATTCCAAAACCCTAGACATCCAAAAACCTAACCCTAGAAGGTGAAACACTAAAAGTCATGTGGGCCCTATGGGTAAGTTGGTGTAATTTGGTACTTCAACTTCCCAGGGTCGTAACTTTAGCATACAACCTCTGTTTTAGGCGTGTGATAGCCCATTGGAAAGGTCTTTCAGAGAAATACACATTTCACTATAAAACTCTGACTTCGTCTATAGTTTAACTATGGTGATCCAAAAAAGGAACGTTTAGGGCCCCAAAATGGTCCTGGAAGTACAACAAGATGTGTTGACATGAAAACATACAAAATAAGCTAGTTGGATTAGGTGGGAGGCCACCCATATCCACCTGGAGGGTGTGTAGGGATTCAGACATCCCTAGAAGTGTAGAACCCACAATTACAAAATAGTACAAAAGAACGTGTTGAATAAAAACGGACACGAGGATCCAGTTGGAATAGGCTTGGAGGCCACCAATATCCACCTGGATCGACCCTCCTCCTTAGGAATCCATGGTATCCATTTCGTCGAGTTCAACCATCGGGTGAGGAAAATTTTGCTGGATTTGGCCTCGAGTGAGCTACTTGCCTTGGTGTAGGAGTTTTCCTACCTTGACAACCCGATAAAGTTGGATCTTTTGTTGGCAAGTGCCCTTGACCTATGTGTCCACTATCTGGTCAATGGATGCTTGTTCCATGTAGTTAGGTTTGAGCTATGCTGGTGTCAGTTGTTCTGTGATCTTGAAGGTGTCCAATAACGGTGGAAAATATGGCCGAAGGAGGTCCACATTGAATATTGGATGCATACCAAGGAAGGGTGGAGTGTTGATCTCAAAATCATTGCTACCCACATCCTTGGTGATAGTGTAAGGCCCATGACAAAGTGGGCGAAGATTTCGATGGGGCCCGGTGAGACACTCCTTTTGCAAATGTAACCAGACTTTGTCACCAACCTGAAACTGGTGTGGTACCCTGTTTTGATCATGGTGTTTCTTGTACTTAGCATTGGATTTCCGCAAAACCTCCTGGACCGACTGATGGACGTGTTGAATCCTCTCAATGAATCTAGTGGCTTTGTTGATCGCCGACTGATCAGGGGAAGATTTTGTCTGTGCGGTGGCAAGAGGAAATGAAACATCAATGGGTCCCAAGGGTTGGAATCCCATACCCACTTGAAATGTTCCTTTGTCTCTAAACCACTCTCTAAACCAATATATGAATCCATGCTCTCATCCACTGTCATATATCTGTCCAAACCTATTAAGTGTTCTTATGAATCCATCTATGTACATACTGTCCAAGACTCTACTGCACAACTGTCCATAATGTTGACCCATTTATCACTATACTATCATGACTTATTCACTACTACAACTGATTGTACTTCTGCTAATTGACTGCTCTGGATCTGTCTACTCAAACTCTGCAAGCTGCTTGAAGGATGGTTCTTTGGTATGTCACATCTATCGCATCGTCTCCCCTATCTAATATTCATATTACCTAGGAGTATCTAAGCCGGATGGCTCAGAACAATTCATGCTCTGATGTGTATTCATCATCATCTTCATTGTTAGATTCATCATCTCTCTGGGCTCTGACTTCTTTCTTTCTATTTGTGGATTCATCTTTCTCTACAATTCCTGAAATTCAATCTCTTGAACCTGTTTCTTATTTGCCTTCCCTTCTTTTCTTTCAGTTATTTTCCACACCTTTATGTATCTGGCATCTTTCTTCTTCTCTGTAGAATTATATTCATCTCATTTTATTGCCAATCCTGTGATATTTGGGACTTGTTCTTTGTTCACATGTTCTTCTTGTTTTCTTATCCAAACTTTCTTATATATGATATCGATGTTCTCTTTCATGGAAGTATCGATCACGATTCTACAATCACTAGCTATGTGTCCATAGTTATGACATTTGTAACATTCAATGTTACGTGGGGCCACATAGGCATTTCTTGCTTGAACATTTCTTTTATAATCCCTGCAATCTGCAACCCTATGTACAAAGTTAGTACAATAAAAACAATGACCACAAAAGAATTTTTCATACCTGGGAGTGAATGATCTTCTTTGTGGTGTAGTCCTTCTGAATTTTTGCCTTGACTGATCATGGTCATGATTGAAGCTTCTTTGTGGCTTGAACATGGATGGTCTTCTTGAAGATGTATCTTCAATAGTTTTCTTAGATTCTAGTTGACCATGATTCCTTCCTTTGAGTACTTTTGCATAACTCTTTCTATTTTCATCATTCTTCTTTTCTAGCAACCTAGAGTGCTTCTCTTCATTCTCTATAACCGACATGGATGCTTCTATCTCTTCAACGTTATTGTTGAGCTTTATGATTTTACTTCTCAATGTGACAACTTCTTCTTCAAGCTTCTCAAAGTCTTCTACTTTCTTCATTATCTGAGACTTCATGACTTCTTTTGTTTTCTTCGCTTCTTCAAGATGAATTTTTAATGTGATTATTTCTTCTTCAAGTAATTTCTCTTCTTGACAAAACTATGACTCGAGCTAGTTTAGATCGTTAGTTATTTATTTGAGATGATCTGTCAATATATTCTCTCTCATTTTTTCTTCTTCCTTCTGTGCTGCTATGTTGGCTTCCAAATGCTTCTTTTTAAATTCAAGTTTTTCTTCGATCTTTTTGGTTTCTTCTAGCTGAGTTCTTAAGTTCTGGATGACCTATTGGGATTCTTCAAAAATGTGAACATTTTCATTTTGTTTCATCAATTATTTCTTGAGTGAATTGTTTTCTTCTCTTAGTTCATATAAAGAACTAATCAATTATTCTTCATAATTGTCTTCCTTTTTAATTAGTTTTTTTGTCTCATTTCCTTCATAGCATTCTATTTCAAGATGTCTATGTTTTTCACAATTAAAGAAAAACAACATACCTCGAGTGATTATGTACTCTTCATCTTCTGAATCTGTTTAACATGGTGAACATAATTCTTCTTGATCTGTATCTGCATCTTCTTTGGCATTTTTTGAATCTGCGATTGGTGAAGAATATATGTCATGTAACTTATCCCAAAGTTCTTTGGCTGATAAAAAATTACCAACCTTTTCTTTTACCGGATTAGGTAATCCTTCCTAGATGAAATGCATTGATATTTTGTTATTCTTATTCAATTCCTTATTGGATGCAATGTTTTCCCTTTTTGAACTATCATATCTTGTAACAACTAATAGCCAAATATAATTTCCATGTTCCTGTAAAAATACATTCGTCCTTCTACTCCACATCTCATACTTTAAACCATTCTCACCATCAAACATTGGTACTCCATTCTCAGAATAATCCATGATCTCGTTCTAGTGGTTAAATTGTTTCCCGAAGGAACCCACTTTGATCCCAATTGTTGGATTATTGAGAGGTGGGGTGAATCAGTAATATATCAATTTAATCATTTTTCACCATAAAATGCAAGTGTTATATCAATGTAGCATTATCATGCAATAGTTGCAGATTAAATAAACAATGAAAAAATGAGAAATCATACACATACACAATACACCAATGTTTTACATGGAAACCCAAAGCGGGAGAAAACCACATAATGTTTTTTCTTATATGTCTTTAAGAATTACATGTTGGTTGTGGAGCCTGATTATCTCCCTGATGCAGGGGTCCTTTGCTTTCAGCTGTGTCTATACCCCATGAAGTATTTACACCCTAGAAGTATGTACAATGTCCCATGCAGGGGAGTGCGGAGGGGGGGGTCCCCCTCGGCAAGGTCCGGGTGCAAGCGGGCCCCCATCGGGGGGTCGGGGGAGGCGTCCCTGAATGGGGGTTCGGGGGCGAAGCCCCCGAAGTAAAAATTTCCTTATAAAAGTATATTGTAATTTCATTGTAAATCTGGACCGTTCATTATAAGGTTGCAGATCTAACGGTAGAGATTAT
>JZKD02S0048174.1:300681-312037 GCA_000966675.3 Picea glauca
GACCTGGTGTATATGATCACATACCTGCAAACCTTCCTTAACAAGAGACTAGCATTTTCATCAAATTTTACTTTAGTCTCACATGACTAGTTTTGGATTAGTCAACAACACTAACTTGCAATAATAATAACTATGTACCTGTAATGAATAAATATATGAAAATAGTACACAATTTTCTGTATTTTGTTTAATTCTTCCAGATTTCACTTCTTGGAACCTCTCGGAAAAGGATTTATAGCAAAAATGACATACCTTGTTGAATTATGACTTATTCTAGAGAGAGAACTTGTAGAGCGTGCCTCACACGAAATATTTGTTGTATGGATCTGAAAATGGTACATAGAATACTAAAGAATGTACGCTAACTAGTACATTTGGTCTTACTGAATTTGGATCTATTATGAAGAAGTTATGACATTTTTACCCAAAACACATGTTTTAGACTAGTTTCAAGACTAGCCACAAAACCTATTTTCCACGGAGTCTAACTCCAAAAATACAATGACCCACAAGATGAAATTGTTATCACAACTATTTGGAATGTGTCCTCAATGGCCTCCCAATTTCACGGCCTGAATCATTCTAGAAAAAATGTTTTTGCAAAAATGGTGAGATGACCTGTAAATAACATACCTTAGAAAGCATCATCAAACGAATTTATCCTCCCTTGAATTTCGGCCTTTTTTACTTCACTTTCCCTCTGAAATTTGGCTTAGATATCCTTTGGTTACCTCAATCACTTGTAGATAATCAATATGCTCAAGTGTAATTAAAATGAGAGAGCCTTGCCTCTTATTTATACTTTCATGTAGCTTCCTCAAGGGGTTACCTTTTAACCATCTTAACCCACTTTCCTTATTTTAGGGTTAACCCACTTCTACGCACTTGTACACTTACTAATTTATCCATTAAATTTATTATTTAAATAATTTTGTTTTTATCCACTTTGACTTATAGTACACTCATCACTTCACTTTATTATTTACCTTCTAAAATCTCCTAAACCACTTTCTTTATTTTAGGGCTAACCCACTTCTAACCACTTGTCAACTTAGTAATTTATTTTGTATCCACTTTGACTTATAGTACATTCATCACTTCACTTTGTTATTTAAATAATTTCTTCTTTTCAATCACTTTGACTACTTTGACCTTTTCGGGCTTCTAGATGACTCATGAGGGTTCTCCAACTTCACATGGCCATAACTCTCTAACTGTGAGGGGTTATGTGGCGTTCCACATACCACCAGAAACAACATGACATGTACTATCAATACATAATAGTATTACCTTCAAATATATTAAAACTCATACCATCATACATCAAACAAACTTGGTTCCATTACCCAAACCTTTGTGCTATTGGAATTCGCTACCAGACTTTCTTCAAGGGTTGACATCAATGACAACCAACCCAAATAATCAACAGAAAACTCCAATTTATGTAGAAAAGGAAAGTTTCCTTTATTGTGATAAACTTGGTCATTCTTGAGAAAGATCACAAGAAAAAGAAGTTGAATTTTTATTAGTTAAAAAAAGAGTCACTGATGTAATTATGTCTATGAATAAGATAACTATAGTGAAGAAGTTAGAGAATATAAACATTTTTCTTGATCCAGATTTAGGAGAGGGACAAACTAATTAACAAATTGAATACAATAAACACAGAGATACGAAGAATAACAAAAATATCCAATGAACAATATCTTCTATTGAATAATGAAATAGGTTGAAACTGTAAAACTGCATAACTGAAACACTTTCTCGAATGGTGGTAGCTATCTTTGAGAAGAGATGTGGCTACTATGCATATCCTTCTGAGAAGAATGGATTACAATGAGGCTTCAGAGGCCTTTTTGATATTACTCATGAATGCCAAAACCCTGGACATCCAAAAACCTAACCCTAGAACGTGAAACACCAAAAGTCATGTGGGCCCTATGGGTAAGTTGGTGTAATTTGGTACCTCAACTTCCCATGGTCATAACTTTTGCATACAACCTTTGTTTTAGGCGCATGATATCCTATTGGAAAGGTATTTCATAGAACTACACATTCTACCATAAAAATTTGACTCAGTCTACAGTTTGACTGTGGCAAGCCAAAAAAAAAACATTTAGGGCCCCAAAACGGCCCTGGAAGTACAACAAGATGTGTTGACATGAAAACATACAAAATAATCTAGTTGGATTAGGTGGGAGGCCACCCATATCCACCTGGAGGATGTGTGGTGCTTCAAAAATCCCTAGAAGTGTAGAACCGACAAGTACAAAGTAGTACAGAAGAACGTGTTGAATAAAAATAGACACGAGGAACCAGTTGGAATAGGTGGGTGGCCACCAATATCCACCTGGATCAATCCTCCCCCATTAGTAAGTAATGGTATCCATTGCATTGAGTATCCTGTATCAATCCTCCCTCATCTCGGCCAGGAGGGACTACTTGGAGAGGCATTCTTCGGTGTTGTGCCAAGGAATTTTATGGTACTCACACCATTTTCCCCTTCATCTTCATCTTCATCTTCTCATTACCCTTATTTTGTTGCAGATTGGACTGATTGTACTAAGGGTATCCATCTCGACTTGGTCCCTTGATGTGTGGGTTGGGGCTGCCTTCACCCTGCTCCGGCTATGAGGGGTTTGCAGATCCAAACTCTCGTTATTTATTCTTAAATTTATGCTCGATCTTGACCGTTTATCCATAAGCCGTTCCAAATGAGGCGATGTCCAGGAACTCCATTTCTGTTTGAATGTATCTATGCAAATAACCATGGTATTTGAGCACCAGATGATGCTCAGAGTCTTTGATACCCAATTTGGTGTGTAGGGTATATAAAATATTGGTGAAATATGGTACTGTTTGGTCCCTTTCTTGACATAGGGTGGTCCATCTAGTGTATTGGTCCATGCAGCTTCCAATAGGGTAGTATTGTTCTTTAATGGTGTCTTAGAAGGAATACCATGTAGGGGCCACCAAAAACATTGTAGATTCCTCCAAGTCCCTTTTCTTAGAGTAAGTATCCCACCAGTCTTTAACATGGGGAACGACCTTGAGAAGTGAAAAACTGATCTTTTCCCTATCAGAAAATTTGTGGACCGAAAAATATCGTTCGAGCATATTCAACCATTTATGTACATCATCCGCATCTATCAATCCTTCAAATAATGGAATATCAAAATTTACTTATACCTTGAAGGGGGTTGCATGGGCACTTGATGAAGATGCTTCTCCTATGGGAAGCCGTCTAAGGATATGCGCAAAGTTGTCCATCATTTTGTTCCTTTGTCACATGAGGGATTCCTCGAGAAACATTTTAATAGGATATTTTTCTCCATCATATTTATTTTCATCCCCCAAGGGTTTTTTTCGGGCTCAGAGTGGTCGATCCTGTAATGTCTCGATTGGTTCGAGTCCTAACTTCTTATACCCAGATCTTGTCGAGGACATGCACAGAGAAAAATAAATGAAGAGAAGACCGCTCTAATACCACTAATCTAGATTTAGGAGTGGAACGAATTGATTAACAGACTGAATACAATAAACATAGAGATATGAATAATAACACAAATATCCAGTGAACAATATCTTCTATTAAATAATGAAATAGACTGAAACTGTAAAACTGCAGAACTAAAACACTTGCTTGAATCGTGGTAGCTATCTCTGAGAATAGATGTGGCTATTACGTGCAACCATCTGAGAAAAATGGATTACAATAAGGCTACAGAGGCCTTCTTGATATTACTCATGAATTCCAAAACCCTAGACATCCAAAAACCTAACCCTAGAAGGTGAAACACCAAAAGTCATGTGGGCCCTATGGGTAAGTTGGTGTAATTTGGTACTTCAACTTCCCGGTGTCGTAACTTTAGCATACAACCTCTGTTTTAGGCGTGTGATAGCCCATTGGAAAGGTCTTTCATAGAAATACACATTTCACTGTAAAACTCTAACTTCATCTATAGTTTAACTATGGCGAGCCAAAAAAGGAACGTTTAGGGCCCCAAAATGGCCCTGGAAGTACAACAAGATGTGCTGACATGAAAACATACAAAATAAGCTAGTTGAATTAGGTGGGAGGCCACCCATATCGACCTGGAGGGTGTGTAGGGATTCAGACATCCCTAGTAGTGTAGAACCCACAATTACAAAATAGTACAAAAGAACGTGTTGAATAAAGACAGACACGAGGGTCCAGTTGGAATAGGTCGGAGGCCACCAATATCCACCTGGATCAACCCTCCTCCTTAGGAATCCATGGTATCCATTTCGTCGAGTTCAACCATCGTGTGAGGAAAATTCTGCTGGATTTGACCTCAAGTGAGCCACTTGCCTTGGTGTACTAGTTTCCCTACCTTGACAACCTGATAAAGTTGGATCTTTTGTTGGCAAGTGCCCTTGACCTATGTGTCCACTATATAGTCAATGGATGCTTGTTCCATGTAGTTAGGTTTGAGCTATGTTGGTGTCAGTTGTTCTGTGATCTCGAAGGTGTCCAATAATGGTGGAAAATATGGCCGAAGGAGGTCCACATTGAATATTGGATGCATACCAAGGAAGGGTGGAGTGTTGATCTCAAAATCATTGCTACCCACATCCTTGGTGATAGTGTAAGGCCCATAACAAAGTGGGTGAAGCTTTCAATGGGGCCCGGTGAGACACTCCTTCTGCAAATGTAACCAGACTTTGTCACCAACCTAAAACTGGTGTGGTACCCTATTTTGATCATGGTGTTTCTTGTACTTAGCATTGGATTTCTGCAAAATCTCCTGGACCGATTGATGGATGTGTTGAATCCTCTCAATGAATCTGGTGGCTTTGTTGATCACCGACTGATCAGGGGAAGATTTTGTCTGTGCGGTGGCAAGAGGAAATGAAACACCAATGGGTCCCAAGGGTTGGAATTCCAGACCCACTTGAAATGGGCTATGGTTGGTGGAACTATGGAGAGCCTTGTTGTAACTGTGTTGTTCATATGGGAGACTCTCATCCCATGTACGTGGATTCTTAGAATTGTACATGCGCATAATGTGGACAATCATATGATTGACGATCTCTGTTTGTCCATTGGTTTGGGGCTGGAAAGAAGTGGATTTTGTTATCTTGGTGTCCAACAGAGACCAGAGACTCGACCAAAAGTTGTTGAGGAACCTGTTGTCTCGGTCGGAGATGATGGTATGTGGTATCCCAAAGTGGACCCACACTCGTTCAAAGAAGATATTGGCAGTATCTATCATTGTGACATTCTTCTTATAGGCTATGAGGATGGCCATCTTCGAAAACTGATCAACGACCACAAACACACAGTCATTTCCTTGCTTGGTGGATGACAAGCCAGACATCTAATCCATTGAGATGGATTCCCAAGGCTTCTCGAGAATAGGAAGAGGGGTGTATAAGCCTTTCTTCTTGATGGATGGCTTGGAAATGGCACAAGAAGTGAAATATCTAATATACTTGTTGACATCCTATCGAATTTTTTTCCAATAAAAATATTTATGAAGAAAGGCCATAGTTTTCTCTACACCAAAATGTCCTGCCACCCGACTGTAGTAGGATTCCCAAATCATCTTTTCATGCTCACTTATAGGAACACAGAGATGGCCCAGGTGGCATAAGAGTCCATCCTAAATGTGAAAATAAGTGACAATTGCACCTATTCCTAAGAGATGATATGTGGTGGTGAAGTTCGAATCTTGCTGATAAAGTTGGGGCCACTCAGACGCTTCATTTCCATAGGAATGGAGCAGAGTGGTGAGTGCAACCACAAGAGGCCGACTGAGGCAGTCAACGAAATGATTGGAGATACATGTCTTATACTTGATGTTAGGATGGAACTGTTGCAGGTAGGTGGACCACTTATGATGGCGGTCATTCTGTAATTTCCCCTATGTCTGTATGAACTGCAAAGGCTTGTGATCAGTGTGTATGATTGTCTCTTTCCCCAGAATGTAATGTTTCCATTGACGATAGTATTGTACAATGGAATAAATTTCCTTGTCATAGGTGGGGTATTTACGAATAGTATCAGAGAGTGTTTCACTATGTTATGCCACTGGATGCCCATGCTGAGTGAGAATTGCACCCACAACATAGTTAGATGCATCAGTCTCAATCTCGAATGGTTGTTGTAGATCGGGCAAGTAGATTACAAGAGTTGAGCACAAGCGATGCTTCAGATCATTGAATGCTCATTTTTGCTCCTTCCCCCACACGAACTTATCCCTACCACTACCCTTGGTCACCTAGCTGAGGGCCCATGCAATATGGGAGAATCCCAACACGAACCGACGGTAGAAGTTGGCTAGTCCCAAGAAGCTCTGAAGCTCGATCAGTGTGTTCGGGGTTGACCAATCATGGATGACTTGTATCTTAGCTGGATCAACATGTACACCATGCTCATCAACAATGTAGCCCATCTATTGGACCTTGTTCATGCCAAAAGATCATTTTTCCAAGTTGGCATAAAGCTTGTGCTATCAAAAAGTTCTCAAAACCTGCTGAATATGTTGCATGTGCTCCTTCCACGTTCTATTGAAGATGAGGATTGTTAATATTATGGTATCTTCGGGAGGTATTTACCTCCACGTGTGAACCTGACGAGGATAGAAGACTCCAGAAAGCAAGAGAAAAGACTAATGAGTTGGCTAATAAACCTAGAAGCCATAACGGCTCAAGAAGATAATTTATATTAGGTTATTATCCTCCAAGAGAAGAAGTTAGCCCCAACAAATCTGGCAGAACCAGTATAAATACAGGGCGCTAGTTCTCATTTTGACACTTCTCAGCACTTGCAGAGCCAGTTCTGTGCACTGCAGTTCCTAGTCTAGTGCACACATGTGAAGGAGAGCTGCAGGTGAAGCTACAACAACAGCAAGTTTCCAGTATTGTCTTGAATATCTCTTGTCTAGGGTTTGGACTATCTGATAATATTTTTGTGATGCGGTGTCCTTGGGGAAAGGTGTGATACCCTTTGTTTAACTATCTAGCCTAGGGTTTGCTTCCGGAGTAATTCTTAGTCAAGGTTAAGGTGCTCAGATGGAGGCTTCGACCTATGGTTGGGTGACGAGGGTATCGTTAATGGTAAAATGAGCACACTATATTCTATATTCTAACGGGTTATGGACCCACACCTCCTTAATTTAGTCTAAATGCTCGAAGGAAACATAGTCGCTAGAATATTGAGCTCATTGAGGAACTGTCACTAGGGTTACTAATAGAAGTAGCTTCCAGGACACTACCGCTAGGGTTACTAGCAGGAGCAGTTGCAGAAACCCTAATCCTCTTGTTGAGGAACCTTAAGTGAATGGATTGACCTAATCTTTGGACAGATCAGTGCACCCTAGCCTAACGCATCTCCTGACACTCTCAGAAGGCCAAGATGTGAAGTTTGGATTTCTAGTCAAATATAGGGTTTCACCAAGTCAAGTAGCCATGAAGAACTCTATGAATTCTGAGAACAAGTTAGATGGAGCCTCTAACTTCAGAGCATGGAAGACAAGGATTGACCTCATCCTTTCTAAGAATAAAGTGTTGGATGTTGTGAAAGAAAAGATCGTGAAGCGAGAGTTTGAAGAAGGAGAAGAGAAGGAACCGCAGAACGTTGCAGCTATGGATAATTTCAAAGATGTTGACATCCATGCCATGAGTATCATAGTGTATTCCATAAAACACCACTTGATACCCTACATCTCCCATCTTGACTCATCGAAGAAGATGTACGATGCCCTAACAAATCTCTTCTCATTCAGAAACATCGGACAAGTTATGAGTCTAAAGAATGAGCTCCATGACATGAAGATGAATGATGATGACAACATAACATCATACTTTGTAAGAATCTCCTAGTTAAGATATCAACTACAAGATATTGAAGAGATCACTTTAGAGAAGGAATTGGTGAACATAGTACTCAATGGTCTTCCCAAGACATGGGATGCATTTTCTGCAAGCATGAACACAAGGAAGGAGTACCTTACACTTGAAGAACTTTGGACTTGTTGTGCTCAAGAAGAATCAAGGATCAATGCAAAAGAGAAACCCCAAAAGAAGTATGACGATCAAGCCTTCACAGTAAGATTCAAGAACTTCAGGAACAAAAGGAAGTTTGGTTCAAAGAGGAAGCCAAATCAAGAGAAAGGCATTTCAAAAGTACAATGCTTCAACTGTCAAAAGTGAATTCACTACAAGAATCAGTGTCTTGAGCCAAAGAAAAGGAAGGAGAAACATGAAGCATTGATTGTCGAAGAAAAGGAACCTACAAAGAAGACTAAGCAAGATGGAAGAGACTTCTTCTTCTAAAAAGGTAACAATACTCTTCTTATTTCTTGTACATATCTTGTTTGCATCATCTCTGTACATATCTTGCATATCTACAATATGTTCCAAGAAGAACTATACCTATGAAAGAACAAACAAGATGGAAATGGATATCATTAGATAATACACATGAAAAGATGAGATACAAATCATGTGGAAGTTATTAAGCCGAATCAATCATGAAGAGACTCAGTGGAAGCAAAGACAAAAAGAAGTCAGCAATCAAGAGGAAATTGGAAAAGGAATTATGACGTTTTATAGAAAACAACGAGATGGAAGCATGGACTCTGTTAGATGGAGGGAGTCGAATATATGCACTCTTACATGAAGCAAGGGCTAGGAGGGAGCTAATCCTATAATCCATTGAATATGATGAAATATATATATATCCATGGCAACAGCCATGAAAGACAATACGTGTTCAGCTCAACCGCAAGAGAAGACTTCTTCGAAGAGAAGCCTTAAAGTATTCTTGGTTGTCCATCCAGATCCGTGATCCTATGATAAAAGGAAGAAGTGGAATCTATAGGGAATGGAATCTATAATAAACTCCATGAACCCAAGAACTAAATAAAAACATGAAGAATAAAATGAGGATTCCAAGAAAGAAAGAGGAACTAGAACAACCAATCATTGTATCAAGAATCACAAGATTGTTGGCCTGTTATGAACTCACTAAAAGAAATCAAGTAGAAGAACTGAAGATCGCGATGAAGAATAGTGTATGGAAGACTTATGAATGAAAGCATTGCGAGATCTATAACCAGAGGTTCTCCCAGATGGAGGGAGAAGACTATGATGATTACTTGTTTCAGTAAACCAGACTTACCCCTACATAAGTCATTATATCATCTGCAACATCCATGAGTTGAAGTTCTACATCAGATGAATGCAAAGAATGTTCTCTAGAGAAATTGAATAAAGAGTGTATAAAGAAGCAATCTCAAGACTTTGAGGCATAAAAGAAAGAGATTCGTGTATGCAGATAGAAGAATATAACTTGGTGGAGAACCTCCAGTGCACAGCAAAAGCATGGTGAAGATTTTCTATGACATCAACATGACTACTCAATAGATCAGATCTCATGATAACAAGAAGAAGTGCCACATGGATATGTTCCAGTTCTATAACTATGATATACTCTATTGTTCAGATCTACATGAAGCCTTCACAATGTTCCAGACTAAAGTACATTTGAAATTAAGCATTACATTATCCATGATGAAGTCCAGAAAAGAGAAAATGATTTTTCCAATACATATCTCTACAGATGAGCAGATAAGCAGACATTTTGGTAAAAGCTTCTATCCAAGATGAAAGAGTTTGTGTACTCAAGCTAAAGGTCATGGAAACAACTTCCTTATTGAAAAAGGAAGAAATGACTCTCCAAGTTAGGAGGGAGAACTAAAAATATTATTGAAGACATTCATCTTTAAATATTGAAAAATTGTCCATCTTGGACAGATGCTTTCCTGTTCGGAAAGTGGATTGAGATTTCTGACAGACAATGACTTTCCATTGTGGTTAACATGGGAAGTAGTCTGATTTTTGATGTATCATAGACAATGACTACCCATTGTGGTTAACATGGGGAGTGGTCTAGGGTAGTCTCTCTTCTTGAGGGTTACTCAAGAAGACTGGCCCGCCTCGTCGGACAACGATTTCTCATTGTGGTTAACTTGAGGAATGGTCTATTTTGGAGGTTGATGTAGAACAATATTTTCCTCTTGTGGTTAACAGAGGAAATGGTCCAGACAGTCATTCCTTAGGGTTTATAAATTCTCTCCAAGGTGCACTTTGATTAGTGTAGGAGGAATGGCCCAGGGTGGGGAACGGTCCAAGCTCAACAATCAAGGACATACATGCATTAGGGTTATACATTCTCTCCAGGGCACACTTTGATTAGTGTAGGAGGAATGGCCTAGGGTGGGGAATGGCCCAGGCTCAGTAATTAGGGACAAACATTCCTTAGGGTTATACATTCTCTCCAGAGCACACTTTGATTAGTGTAAGAGGAATGGCCCAGGGTGGGGAATGGTCCAAGACAGACACTCCTTAGGGTTATACATTATCTCCAGGGAGCACTTTGATTAGTGTAGGAGGAATGTCCCAAGGTGAGGAGTGGTCTAGACTCAGACATTCCTTAGGGTTTATACATTCTGTCCAGGGTGCACTTTGATTAGTGTAGGAAGAATGGCCTAGGGTGAGGAATGGTCCATGCTCAGAAATCAGAGACAATCCTTCTTCCTTATTTGTGAAGAATAGGGGAAGATAGACCATTACTGATGAGGGAAGATATTATTTCAAATCTCACAAATGTGAGTGAAAGATTGGCCCAGATGATTCAGTTTATTTTTAACAATATTTTATGTGTAGGATGGCATCAGATAATTGTTATTGAGACTACATGTCTCTAGACAGTAGAGATATACTACTGTGGTGGATATGTTCCACTATTCATGAGGCAGATATTCTTTCAGAGCTCACAGATGTGAGTGAAATATTGGCCCAGATAATTCAGTCTATATCATAACATTGTTTCTATGCAGATTGCTATCAAATGTTTGTTATGAAGATCATATGACAGTAGATGAATACTGTTGTGGTATATATTCTTTTAGAGATCACAGATGTGAGTGAAATATTGGCCCAGACAAATTAGTTTATATCATAACATTGTTTCTATGTAGGTTGCTATCAGATGTTTGTTATGAAGACTGTATGACAGTAGATGAGGACTATTGTGGTGGATATGCTCCATTGTTCGCAACCATACGTTGTTGATCAAGTACTTGTGTGTTACTTGGTGTGGTAGTGAACCACTGTATTGTAGTTATGTACTACTATGGATAGACATATTTGTGTTCTATTTATGTTCTAACTGCCTCACAGACTATCAACAGTTTATTGGAAATAATCACTATCCAGACGAATGATGAACATAGATTTTCCAAACAGAAATTGGTTCAGAGCATTTACTCCTCTAGATTATAAGAGTGGCTCTTGTATCACTCTATGGTGTGAGTGACTTATCCAG
>JZKD02S0048174.1:312047-330043 GCA_000966675.3 Picea glauca
GGTATGTTTTTGTGCTCAAGACCATTACCTGTAATACCTCTCTAGCTAGGAGGGAGTGTTAATATTATGGTAGCTGCAAGAGGTATTTACCTCCACGTGTGAACCTGACGAGAATAGAAGACTTCGAAAAGAAAGAGAAAACCCTAATGAGTTGGCTAATAACCCTAGAAGCCTTTTCAGCTCAAGAAGATAATTTATATTAGGTTATTAGCCTCCAAGAGAAGAAGTCAGCCAGAAATAATAATAATATACTGAACAGACACATATCTAGAAGGAGAAGTCGGCCCCAACAAATCTGGCAGAGCCAGTATAAATACAGGGTGTCATTTCTCATTTTGACACATCTCAGCAGTTGTAGAGTCAGTTCTGCGCACTACAATTCCCATTTTGGTGCGCACTACAGTTCCCAGTCTGGTGTGCACATGTGGAGGAGAGTTGCAGGTGCAGATGTAGCAGTAGCAAGTTTTTAGTATTGGCTTGAATATCTCTTGGCTAGGGTTTGGACTATCTAATCATATTTTTGTGATGCGCTATCCTTGGGGAAAGGTGCACTACCCTTTGTTTGTCTATCTAGCCTAGGGTTTTCTTCCAGAGTAATTCTCAGTCAAGGTTAAGGTGCTCGGAGGGAGGCTTTGGCCTATGGTTGGGTGACGAGGGTATCATCAATGATAAAATGAGCACACCATATTCTATATTCTAAGAAGGATGTCATCCAAATATATTACCACAAAGGAGTTGATGAAGGGTCTCAATACATCATCCATCAATCTCATGAAAGTGGTTGGTGCATTTGTTAAGCCAAATGGCATGATTTTGGTCAAGAAGGTCATCAATCCTAGGAATGGGGTAGCGGTTCTTGATTTTGATTTTGTTTAAGGCTTTGTAATCAATGCAGAGTCGCCAAGTTCCATTCTTATTTTGCACTAGTATAATCGGGTTTTTGCAAGGGGAGGATTTGGGTCGGATGTGCCCCTTTTGAAGAAGCTCTTGGATCTGACGCCTGATTTTTTCATTCTCCATTAGCGAGCATCGATAGACTTTTCCATTAGGTAGAGGTGCGTCAGGGGTCATATCAAATGGATGCTTGACTTGGCAGTGTGTCGGTACCCCTGTAGGTGAGGCAAAGATGTATTTGTATTCTTCCATGATCCTGTCCACTTTCTTTTGTTGCAAAGAGAGGCGTTGTTTAGAGGCCACAGATGTGGTGGCGACCTTCTGCTTACTGTGAGAACGGATCACAAAGAAGATGAAATTCTTGGTCTATGATAACCTTACTGCATTGCTTAGCAGATACTAAAGAAATAACATTAGGCGGTGCTACCTCTGGGATCCTGTACAATTGTCTACCCAAAGTAATAATAACACTGTCGGGTCTAGATTCATACACATCATGACACTTCCACAAATATGGTTGTCCTAAAAGAACATCACAAACTTCAAGGGGAGAAATATCACATAGTACCTCATATTTGAAAGCTTGATGTCATAGGGTAGACGAAACTTTTGGCTGACATGAAGATCTCTTCCTTGATTAAGCCAGTCGATGGTGTAGGGTTTCGGGTGTGGTGTCATTGGCAGGTCCAACCGCTTGAAGACCTCTGTTAAAATCACATTCCTATGCTAAAATTAGGTTCTTCTGACTACTGATGTCATCAATGAAATGAATCAGAGCCCCCTTGACCCACATCTGCGAGTGAAATAGGCATTCCCCTTCCCCTGGTTCTTTTGGTTCACTTGGTCGGACTTTGGTGGTAGTGATAGTGGCACTGGGTTCAGCATCGATAATCTGCTTCCCTCCTTTGGGATTTGGCTCAGAATCAGAATCAGCCTCTGACTTGGAAGAATTCAGCTCGACCATGAGGGACTGCTTGGAGTGACATTCTTCGGTGTTGTTCCAAGGAATTTTATGGTACTCACACCATTTTCATGTGTCCTTCTTTGTCTTCTCATTATCCTTCTTGTGTTGTAGCTTGGACTGCTTTTCCTAAGGGAAACCATCTCAAATTGGTCCCTTATTGTGTGGGTTTGGGCTTCCTTTTCCTTGCTTTGGCTGTGATGGGTTTGCAGATCTAAAATCTCACCGTTTTTGCTTAAATTTCTACTCGATATTGACCGCGTATATATAAGTCGTGCCCAATGAGGCGATGTCCAGGAACTCCATTTTTGTTTGAATGTATCTATGCAAACAACTACGATATTTGAGCACCAGATGATTTTCAGAGTCTTTTATACCCAATTTGGTGCGTAGGGTATTGAAAATATTGGTGAAATCCAGTATTGGGTCCATTTCTTGACGTAGGGTGGTCTATCTGGTGTACTAGTCCTCGTAACTTCCAACAGGGTAGTATTGTTCTTTAATGGCGTCCCGAAAGGAATCCCATGTAGGGGCTACCATAAACATTGTATATTACTCCACATCCCTTTTCTTACAGTAAGTATCCCACCAATATTTAACACGGGGAATGGCCTCGAGGAGTGAAAAAGTGATCTTTTCCCTATCGAAAAAATTGTGGACCAAAAAATATCCTTCGAGCAGATTCAACCATTTATCTACAACATCTGCATCTATCAGTCCTTCAAATAATGTAATATCAAAATTTACCTGTACCTTGAAGGGGTTTACATGGCCACTTGATGAAGAAGCTTCTCCTGTGGGTAGTCGTCAAAGGATCTACGCGAAGTTGTCCATCATTTCGTTCCTTTTATCACGCGAGGGATTCCTCGAGAAAAATTTTAATAGGATATCCTCCTCCATCATATTTCTTTTCATCCCCCATGGTTTTTTGTTGGGATCGGTGTGGTCGATATTGTAATGGCTCGATTGTTTCACGTCCCAACTTCTTGTACCCAGATCTTGTCAGGGACGTGCACGAAGAAAAATAAATGAAGAGAAGACCGCTCTTATACCATTGATCCAGATTTAGGAGCGGAACGAACTGATTGAAAAACTGACTACAATAAACACAAAGATATGAAGAATAACAGAAATATCCAGTGAACAATATCTTCTATTAAATAATGAAATAGGTTGAAACTGTAAAATTGCAGCACTGAAACACTTGCTCAAATGGTGGTAGCTATATCTAAGAAGAGATGGTGCTGCTACATGCATCCATATGATAAGAATGGATTTAAATGAGGCTCCAAAGGCCTTTTTGATATTACTCATGAATTCCAAAACCCTAGACATCCAAAAACCTAACCCTAGAAGGTGAAATGCCAAAAGTCATGTGGGCCCTATGGGTAAGTTGGTGTAATTTCTTACCTCAACTTTCCAGGGTCGTAACTTTTACATACAACCTACGTTTTAGGCACGTGATAGCCCATTGGAAAGGTCTTTTAGAGAGATACACATTCCACCATAAAACTCTAAGTTGGTCTACAATTTGATTGTGGCGAGCCAAAAAAAAAATGTTTAGGGCCCCAAAACAGCCCTAGAAGTACAACAAGATGTGCTGACATGAAAAAAATACAAAATAAGCCAGTTGGATTAGGTGGGAGGGAACCCGTATCCACCTGTAGGATGTGTGGGGATTCATACAATCCTAGAAGTGTAGAACCCACAATTACAAAGCAGTACAAAAGAACGTGTTGAATAAAAACAGACACGATGAGCTAGTTGGAATAGGTGGGTGGCTACCAATATCCACCTGGATCATTGCTACTCTATGAAAACTATAATCCATATAAATATGCATTATATTCAGGGTGACAGAAGGCACATGTCACACTAAGAGGTGTGGTTTGCATCATTAGATGACAAAAAAAGTCAAGAAAAAGTTGCATTAGGAGATGACATGATACTAATATTCAAAGGTAAAGAAAAATGCCCCTATGAACCTTATATAAGATGAGATGGAATCCGACATATATTTGAAGATCATTTTCAGATAATTTTGGTTCGGTTGGATCTTCGCTTTTAGCACCTAGAAATTCCACCTGAAAAACAAGAAAGGACTACGACTAACTATATAGGTGTTGAGCCAATGTCACCTTGCTATGAACTTATCTCACTTTGGATTGGTGATTTTCCAACCAAAAGGGGGGGCTTACCTAAATAGTCCATAGTATCAACTGATAATCAAAAGGGAAAGTATGGCCTTAAACTAATAAAATAATTTGTTGTCTGGATTGAAATCAGATATAATTGAGGAAATATATAAGTGTGCAACAAACACACAAAACTTGGAATCAATTCCAAATGCAAAATGACCAAGTATAAGATTAAATGGATGATAATGTCTTTCTATTATGTGCTAAATAAGTGTGGGACAACAAGGTAAAAACACTTTAAAATGCCAGACACACTAAAATCGATAAACTAGGTACTATATATAAATGGACATATAAACCAATGTGCATGGACAATTAGGACATCATATATCTATGTAGAACCAAAGCTAGACAACATGTTAACCTTGTTGTTTTTGTGCGTAAAATGCAAATTAAATGTAAATTTTAGAATCTTAGATGATACTGTTATGCAAGTTGGGAAAATGTTATAGTTTCCCCTTGTTTGTGTGTAAAAAGTAAAAACGCTAGCAAATCAAACTTGTTGTTTTTTATAGAAAACTCAAAAATTAACACAAATCTAACATAAATTACCTATATACATAAAAATTGATGAAATATTAGTTCAGTTTTTTTTTTAAATGATTAAATATTGGTTGATTTTTTTGGGGGAAGGCACTAGCATAAAAAAAAAAACTTTGGATTTTAATTACTACAAACTGTTACTAGTAATTGATCATGGTGGAAAATTACATAGAGATAGAATCTATATAATCCTAGAGTAAAGACTTAATGAAATGAGATCTAAATCTCTTTATTTTCTGGAAATCATTATTAAACTATTTTCCCTTCACTGGAAGCTTCCTAGGATGGAGGATTGAAATAACTTAAGGGTAAACCTGGTACTTGACCCACGAAAGGGAGAAAATGAAGTATATAAAATTTTTGGAGACCTTAAGTAGAATAAGGATTCTTTCACCTAGTAAATGTATGGCATACAAATATCAGTAATTTATGGATAGTTATATGGATAAATGGGAAGAGAAAGGCTGGAAGTGAGCATATCTATGGAAATTGAAATCCCCATGAAAATTGGAACTTTATTGTGGCTTGCCCTCACAAATAAAATATTGACATGGGATAATTTCTAGAGGAGGTTTTGCAATGGTCCTAGCATGTGTTTCTTGCACAAAGAAATGGATAAAAGAATAAGTTAACTGTTCATTGGATGTCACTTCTCTAAAACTCTATAGGAAGCTACAAATGTTTTAACGGGATGTAAAACAAATTGGACTAGGTATAATATTGAAGGAGACTAGGAGAAGCAAGTTGATGATAAATAGGTAACTAATCATTTGACTCTCCAAGTTGTAGTTATATGGTCAATTTGTTTTTCTAAGAGCAAACAAATCCTCTAATATATTTCTCTTTTCCCAACTAAATTTTTTCATATGATCAAACTTTCCTTTAATAATATACCCAAGCCCAAGATAAAAGTGAAACATAGACAAATCACTAAAGTTATAATTAATAACAATTATCCTTGGGGGTTTTTTTATGGAGACTCCAAGGGTAATATAGGATCATGTGATGTAGGAAGTTTTATTTATTCTAACATGCACTACATATCTCAAAAATACATGTAGCCACTAACTATAGAATAATGTATTAGAAAGGAAAATAAACCTATCCATTAATGTGTCTATTTTTTGGAAGGTTATAGCACCATCTTTTCCTCTTGTGGGTAACTGGTTTGTTTGGAAAGCAGTCGATGGAGAAAATGTTTCTAAAATTTTTTAAAATAGTACCTTCCAACCTTTCATTGGTTCTTCTCCGCCACTCTCTCCTCCAAGTTGGCCTATAACACATTTGAAATGCATATAGACATTAGTATAAGTACTTATATTGAAAAAAATAATTACAATAAAATTAAGATGCATCCAATCATGGTTACAATCTTTCAAACATGCTTGATATTTGTGAATCGCCAACCAGAAAATTTTCCAAAATGGACGAAGGTTGCCCCATACCCAAGGTTCCCTCCTAGTTACCTTGAGATTTGAATATTTGAATTGTAATTCATTTCGTTTTTAAATTAAAATTTGAAATGACACTGCAGTTTTCATAACTAAAAACGTTTCAAACATGCAATTATACCTTTGATTCGCCAACCAAAACATTTTCCAAAATGGAATAAGGATTTCCCATACCCAAGGTTCCCTCCTGGTTACCCTGAGATTTGAAAATTTGAATTGTAAGTCATTTTGTCTTTAAATTAAAATTTGAAATGGCATTGTAGTTTTCATAACTAAAAATGTTTTAAACATGCAATTATACCTGTGAAATCCCAACCAATGCAAAACTTTCCATGCTAAATGACCCTAGTTCAAAATTTAGTGTTGAATCATTTAACATCCGAGTGAATTGCAATTAATGAACATAAACACTTTGTGTTAATTCAGAAGTTGTGATGAAGTGGATTGAATAAAAAAATAATTATCATCCAATGCATGAAACATTTGACTTGATTGTAATACATAACGATCCTATGCCCTCTTTGTCACTCCCTATTAAGTATTTCCAACCATTGTGACAAACATTTTCATAAACCCATACCTCTTTGAGGCTCATGCAGTCTATCTCAGCATCCGTCTTATAAAAAAATCTTTCACAGGCACTGTATCATACTCTTTTCTTGTCCAAACCAACATAAATACCAATAGGAGTTGAATTTATATTATCTTCTATTGCATCCCTTGTGTCCTCGCCAACTTGTGAAGTGGCCTCCATCTCCAAAGGTAAAGAAACTACCCTTGGTGGACAAGATACCAAGGGTGGTGGAGATCTAAGCAATGGTGGATCTCGAAATCCACCTCTCTGATTATATGTTCGACATTTACCAACACCATAATACTTGGATGGTAGGTTGATATTATCTTGGTGCATATTCTCAAAAAACTCTCCATAAATAAATCTCACAAAATAATATGGCACCTCATCATTCCATTGAAATCTACCATATGCTTCCAAAAATCGATCATAAATATGGATAGCGATGTTAAGGTGCTTGAAATATTGCACCTTCAATATTGGTTTCTTTGGTCCTTCATTAAAATTAAACTATGATTTTTCTTTCTCTTTTGAGACCATTTTCTCTATTTTGGGCCATTTATCATGGCCCACCACTGCTTTCTTTCATCTCCTCATCATATCAATGAAAGCATTGGTCCTTGGCCCAAGGTTCTTATATACATCAATGAATTTTTCAAAAGAATTCAAAATAACCTCAAAGATTTGTTTTCTCTCAGAAGGGAGATCCATTTGTCGAAGATCTTGCTTCAACTTTTTATGGTGGGATGTGAAGTGTTTAAGGGTCATTTCTTCAGTAGTGCCCTCCCATGGAAGCACCTTTCCAATGTCTAAGGGATAGGATAGGGGTGTAATCTTCATTTTGATGAAAATTCACCTATCGTTCACCGTCACCCTCACCCTATGCTTGATATTCACCCTCTTCTTCATTACTTCCCCCAACATTATCCAAATCCTCTACACATTTAAAAAAATATTCATATAGTTACAAAAATGCACAAAAACATGTCCATATGAACTTTATTTATATAAAAAATAAAAGAATTTACTATCCATAAGTTGTTGATGTGATTGGGGATGTACATTGGTTGATAGGGGGGAATTCCTGTTCAATCTTGATCGATTACAAATTCCCCCTAAATAATTAGCAGTAGAGGATTTCATTGATCCTTCATGCAATGGATCAATTGTTGAATCACCTTCACATGATTGTGCTCTCTCTCGTTATTCATGACTATATATAGATGAATTTTATAGTCTTCTAGACTCACTAGATCTCCCTTTTTGACTGAACTCCTTTACTTCACTAGTTTCCACTGCCTGACTAGGGTTCTCTGTTGAACGAGGGGTCCTTGTCGAGATACGGGTCCCTCTATTGATTTCATTGGAATTCCTGAAGCATTTTCAAGGCATAATTGGAGGCTCACATTGCAACGAATCCTCTATATCCATATATAATATATATGTTTACCGATATGCAAATGTATGACAAGCAACACTTGTATGTGTCACAAGAAAATTATGTTAATCAATTGAAAATATTTTAATTTACATCAAACCAGTTCCATTCTTCATCTGGTGGCTATTCATATTGAACTTCCAAAGTGTCAATCCCAATTTTCTTAGTATATTAATAAAGTTATAGAACCTAAAATATTTAAGAGTTCTATAAGAAAGTGCATGTTGTCATTCGAGCAACCTTGTCAATCATACACACTAAGAAACATTTCCTTAAAGTGAAGAAGAATTACTTGACAATGAAACTAACCTATGAAAAGATAAAGGAAAAATTAATTGCTCGATTAAAAGCTTTGAATGTCGATGTTGATGAAGAGAATGATGAGTAAATTATTAAATTTATTGGATCAGCTATTTGTTTTCCGCTTCATTTTTGGTGAATTGCATAACTTGCATAAAAGAGGATTCTTGGGGGTGGAAGGCTTTGTGGAATATTAAGAATACTCTTAAATGAAAGGTGTATATGGAATGTGGATATGATAACTTTTTTTAATATAATATATAGTAAACCACATTATTTCACCAGTCGTAGGGTAGAGTTGGTCACTTCTTAAATATTGAAAATGGATTCATCTTAGAAGGAATCATTTTCTCAGTTGGAATAAGATGAGGCAAGGAGGAATCACCTAGATGATTATCCATGATCATTCCCTTTTGTTACTTTTTCTTGAGAAATTCAAGGTCAAAATCCCATTGAATAAGGATCCATCAAACCATATGTCTAGTGAAGATGTTAATCTTCCTAAAGAAATAATAGAGAGGTTTTTGTTGAATAATGATATGAATTTTTTGGTTAAGAATGTGATGTCTAAGACTCTTGTTAGAGAATATTAAGTCCAATATATAATTCTCAAATTATAATTTTATTTGACCTCATAGAGGACAAATATGCCACTGATACAATATATAGTACACTCAAGGTCTTGATCACCAATGTGCACAATATCAATGGGTGATCATCAATAGGATGAGAAAGGAGGGGAGGATAAATTATAATTATTTGATATTATAAAATAATTTTTGAGTTACTCATATCCAATTAAGTGGAGCATACTCTTTTAGGAGGGAGTTTATAGATAGTAATTGTGAGAAAAAAATGTAGGAAGCATAATAGTACCTAAATTTTTCCTAGGAAAGAGAATATTTTGGTAATCATATGGGGAGACATAATTTCACAAATAACATGGATTTTATTTAGGTCAATATTAATTCTACAACAATAAATGATTACCCCTAGAATCCTACATGATTCAACCATAAAATACATTTATGAAGATTAAAGTTTCCTTGACAAAGAGGCATTTATATATTGAAAGTCAACACAATCATGGATGAACCCAATCTCTTTCATGATGGGGACTTGAGTGAAGCTTCTTTGAGTGCTCATCTATTTCTATGTTTATTCTAATTATGACTTCATAAAAAAAGGTGTTAATTTTCTTCTTCAAAGAAAGGAGTAGTGGAGGAAGGAATTCCTCACATTGGACTTGTAAGACCACATTATAGGGTGGGAGAAGAGGGTTGGTATCAATCACTTGGACTCTCATTGAAAGTGGAGAAACTTGAGCTCCTAGAGGGTATTCCATCCCTCTTAGAGAACATGATCTCAATGATACTCTCATCATTTTGAAGGATATTATTTAGCTATAAGACACCATATGAATGGTGTGATCCAAATCCTGGGTGTGAATGGGTTGATCCACAAAATTGGTTTTAACAATGTTATACACATGTAGGGATAAGAGAAGCATCTATAGATAAATATTCCTTATTATAAATAAACAATCATTCTATGTTAAAGCCAACATAATGACAAAAGGTACCTGTAGAGGTGTTGAAGATGATAGGACTATGCAATCCAAGAGCATGGAATAGGTGGAAGAGAGATTATATGAATATGTGTATCTAATTCAAGTGTGTTCTTATAATATGTTGGTGCTTGAAATAAACATTTAATAATTACAAATAAACATGTCAATAAATATGCCTTATTACAAATAAACAAGCATTCTAGGTTAGAGCCAACATAATGACAAAAGGTCCTTGTAGAGGTGTTGAAGATGATATGTGTATGCAATCCAACAGTATGGAATAGGTGGAAGAGAGATTAGATGAAGATGTGTCTCTATCATTAATAATTAATTATTTTTTTTAAATTTAGTGATGAATTAATTATTCATTCATGTTAATATATACTATGATTAATTAGATGGTAAGTATATAAACCAATTATAACGTAAAAGAAATTAAATAACATGAGTAAAATGCATTTGTAAAAATAATGTAAATGACCACTATCAAATCAAAGGAAATGTTGTACAAGTTTAAAATAGAGAAAACTAATCAAGTACTAAAATATTTTAAAGAAAAATGAAGAAGGTAAAGTCAATCATAATGTAGAAGAAAGAAATAGATAAGGCCAAAAATATAATTTCATTAAAATATTTAATAGCAAAATCTTATAACCCAATTGATAGGGATGATAATTTTGAGATGTTAATTGGTTAGGATTTCAATGAGTGTGATTTTTCCAAAACTATATGATACTCATAACAACATGTATTAAAATGGAATAAGCATTGTATGATTAATAGTTTGGAAGAATCTACATCAATATTAATTATTTGGAAGGAATCTACCTACGTCGATTGATAAGTCTTGTATATTTGAGTAGAAATGTATAACCACAAATGCATATAAACAAATGTAACATTGTTGCAAATATATTGCTCAATTTGTGAGATTCCTTTAATATTTATTAAATATTCTTTTAATATCCCATTTAAAAAATATAAAAAAATGATGATCATTTTCTAATCTGTTAATTTGTAGAGTATCATTGAGGAATATGAACCTAAAATATGATGGATATTGTTAGAAAACAAGATCGTAGAACAATAAAAAACAAAATATGTGAAAATAAAAAACAAAAGATACACACAATACAATAGAGGCATAGATATTCATGGTTCACCCAGTGTGGGCTACGTCCACTAGAGAAATTGTCAGGTCCTTACTTTTAGTATTCAAGAAATTAAGGGATACAACCTACAACACAACCATTGTAACTTCCTCTTCTCTATCTCAAAGTTTCCTCTCTCAGAATACAATATTCACTCTCATACACACCCACAATAAAATTACCTCATACAAAAATGGGTTTCCTTTTTTTGGAGAAAAACCCTAACACAACTTCTACCGTCATATCTGCGACCTTATAATGAACAATCTAGATTTACTACGAAATTACAATATTTTACAAGGCAATTTTCTCAAAATTTTCCTTGGGGGGCCATTGGCCCCCATGCCCCCCAATCGGGGGGGTAGGTCACCCATGGACCACCTTCATTTTGGGGTCATCCCCTAAAACCCCAACAAAAGTGCACTAGGAATAATTGCATATTCAATAGGAATATAATCAATCTCTACAACCAATAATCTCCACTTGGATACTGATCACAACAACTCTGTTGTTGTTGTACCTACTAGACTATGATCCACCTTGGACATGGAAAAGTTTTCATCTTCACCTTCATGCTTGAAGGACATTTCAAAATTAACAAGAACTCAACTTATCCCTAGTTACTACCTTTGTCCTCAAGGTTTGAGATGAATACATTTCTACGAAATGGTAGCCAACTCCCAGGTGGAATCTTCTAGTTGTGTATCCTTACATTGAACCAAAACTTCCTTGATAGTTCGTTGGTGGAGACAACACTCAAGCTGGTCCAAGATTTCTTGTGGTTGCAACCAAACAAAAACTTCTTCACCCAACTCAGGTAGAATAGTATGAGTATGGAACCTAGTTTTGAGCACTTTCTTTACGAAGAAAACATGAAAAATAAGGTGGAACTTAGAGTGACTGGGAAACTCTAACTAGTAGGCTACGAGCCCCACTCTCTTGAGAATACAGTAAGAACCATAGAATTTGGGGGAGAGTTTTTTATAGTGTTGGGATTTGATTGAAGTCTTCTTATAAGGTTGGATATGAAGAAACAACTAGTCCCCTTCAACAAATTCATGTTTAGAATGACCCTAATCTACTTGTTGTTTCATGTGATTATCAACCATGACTAGATTTTCTTTGAGAGTATAGAGGATGGCCATGCAGACTGTAAAATTTTGATCCACTTGTTAAACCTTGGAGACAAAAGGCATGTATGATGCAATTGAAGGTGGTGGTTTTCCATAGACTGCTTCAAAGGGAGTCATGCGAGTGGTGGTGTGGTAAGAAGTGTTGTACCACCATTTAGTGAGGGATAACCACTAAACCCATCGAGTTTGTTTGTCATATGAAAAACACCTAAAATTGGTTTCCAAACACTTGTTGACTACTTTAGTTTGTCCATCAGTATGAGGATAATATGCTAGGATGAGATGTAATTGGGTTTTCTGGATTCAGAACAATTCTATCCAGAAAGTGTTAGTGAAAGTTGGATCATGGTCAAAAACAATAGAATGAGGCATGACATGGATTTTGAAGATATTATCCATACAAATCTGAGCTACGGTGGATGTTTTGAATGGGTGTTGAAGAGAACATATAGGAGCATATTTAATATGATCCACTATTACCATGATGACTGATGTATTGCCTTATTTAGGTAAGCCAACAATGAAGTCCACATAAATATCTGTCCAAATAGTAGGTGGGATCGAAAGCGGTTGGAGTGTGCATGGAGATTTGACTGTCTCTCCCTTATGGCTTTGAAATTTATCACATTCAACCACAAAGGTGTGAATGTAGTGTTTCATATCATCCCAGAAAAAAGAACATTTGACCCTTTTATAGGTTTTGGTAAAACCAAAATGCCCAGTTGTAGGAGAAGCGAAACTCGGAGAGCATAGTGGATTTGAGGTTCGACTGTTTTCTTAAATACAAGTGACCTTTATAACAAAGATCATCCTAGTGCCATGAGTACCCTGAAGAACCTTTTGAATCCTTTTGTAGTGTTTGGATCAGTCTTGAAAGCTTTGGTTCTTGCAACCATTCCTAGAAAACCTTCTGAAGCGAATCTGCGACAATGAAAGAGAGGGAAAAAAGGACCCATATTCTTCATTTTTCCTGAAAATGGAATCAACCACCACATTTTCTTTTTCTTTTTTGTAGATGATCTCATAATCATATCCAAACAACTTTCTTACCCATTTTTGTTGCTCCAGTGAAGAAATTATTTGTTCCATAAAATGCTCAAGGCTTTGACGATCAGTTTTTATTTAGAAGTGTTTCCCTAAGAGATAAGGATGCCAAAGGTCCACAACATGAAAAATAGCCAACATTTCCTTTTCATATGTGAATTGGCCCAAATGGCACTCGAACAATTGTTTGATGGTGAAATCCAAAGGTCGACCATCTTGCATGAGGACAACCCCAATGCATTTCCTAGAGGCATCACACTCCAGTATAAAGGTATTTTTGAATTCAGGGAGAGCCGGAATTGGAGTAGTGCACATAGACACTTTCAAAGCTTGGAAGGAATGGTCAGTTGCTGGAGTCCAACTGAAAGAATTTTTTTAATAAGCGTTGTGAGGGGAGCTGCAATATTTCCATAATTCTTAACAAACTTGCAATAATATCTCGTCAAACACAGAAAGCCGCATAGAATTTTAAGCTTTTTCGAGCACGACCAATCCTGCATAGCTTCAATTTTCTTCGGACCACCCTGATACCATACTTGCCGACAATATTTCCCAGGTACTCAACTTCAGAGGCTACAAAAGCACATTTAGACTGTTAGTAACATTTCTTGTCTAGGGCGCAAGGGGCCTTCTGGTCAGTGAGTCACATGAGGAGCGCCCGAGCACAACGCATAAAGCTTCATTTCGCCCCCCCCCCCCAAGCGAGCGGGCAAAGTTTTGTCTTCAGCAGCCAAGATCCATCTACAAATATGATCAACAACCATCGGGATTTCGGAGCTGCCAAGTCACTCGGGATTTAGTGCAAGATCTTGTCGCATCGACTTTCGGTAATCGCAAGTTCAAGTGGTAAAGGTTTCATGTCACCTTGTATCGCGAAGCCCCGAACCCCGAAGTGTCGAAAGCGCCCAGGAGCTGGGACCCACAGCACCGTCGAGTGAATTTGGGACCATCTGTTTTCAAGGACGCGTGGTGCCCAATTGAGCTCTCCTGGCAGTTCGCTTGTCACGATTTTGAAGAGGAAAGTTCGTGTTCCTTTCTCACCCGCGATCCCCCAAGCACCGACAACACTTTGAAATTAAACTCAGGATCACAGAACGTGGCCACCAAGGAGGAAAGGAGCTGTGCATAAAAGGGCCAAAGGTGTTGGGTTTGATTGCTGAAAGGATCATCATGGTCTCCAGGCGCCGACTAGTGAGACCTCTATCCTGGTTCTCGCTTGGAATAAATGAGGATGTGATCGAGTGGTTGAAACCTCCTGTTGTTCATTAAGTTTGGGGTATGGAGGGCCTGGCGAGAAATCCGCTCGAGAATGTCCTGTGTACCCAATTTTTCAGAGTGAGGCCATGCTAAACCTCGGCCGGATGGAGAAGGTCTGTGCACGCTAGCCCGACTCTTAATGACCCAGCTACTCCTCTTACAGAGGCCATACGCAGATGAGGTGGGGTCCAACAGTGATGACTCGTCCCATTTTTGGCTTAAGAGGCACCAAGCCTGGAGGGACTGAAGAGGTCGTCGCTAGGCGAATTTTCTGAGTATATAGACTCGGTAATTGTATTTTTGTAGGCATCGATGGTTGAGCAAGACTCCCAGTTGTAAAAAATTTAATGAAGAACTGTGTTTTGGTTATTTCTGGACTCTTGAGACTTCTTGCCTGATGAATGTCAGTTTCTTTCATATCTTTGTGTATGTTGTATTAGAGCAGCTCAGAATTGGAGGATCCAGTCGAGTTGTGGCTGTTATAGAATGATGTATGTTGGATCATTGTAATAGTTGTGTTGTTCTAAACAGTCCCTGTGAACTTCTCCGCACTGAACGAATTGGAATTGGAGGATCCAGTCAAGCCTTCCTTTAATTTTCTTGAAGCCCTAAACCAAGCGAATCTTGTATTCATAGTTTTTCCTCTATGAGCTACCAAAAGGCCTGTTGCCTAAAATAGTTTGTTCATCCTTCTCACAAGTCTTTCGCCTACCCATCTTTAAATCAACTCCCTGACTAAAGTTGGGTCAAGACCTCCTTTGTTCCTTGTTATCAGATACAGTTCCTATTTTGAAGCGATACCTGTTCGAGTCTCTACCCATTTGATCACCCACCTATCAAACCGTGACATAAAAACTGATGGGCATTGGGCTCTGCTTCTGCAAGCAATCCAAGAGCGACTTCCAGCGCTAACATTTCTGGCACCGCTGCTGGGGACGAAATTGAATATTTTCCCTAGGTAGAACGACATTGAGCCTCTGGATCTGAAGGTGCATCGGATTATCAGAGCCTTTCAAGATTGCTAATATGCACCTGGCGACTCCATTGTGACGACTCCACTGTGGTGGACCTACCTTGTCAATTGTGGCTTTTAGAGGTAGGCATACGCGGTCTCATCCACAGCTGCCTCTAGCTATGCCTGAAACAGATCCAGAGGCGGTGCTCAGAAGGGGAAAGGCCTTTGAAGAAGAAGCGTCCATCACTGAACCAGGTAATCCACCATATCCTTCTATGGGGGCTCCTTTTTCTCCTCCTCAGTTTCTCGACAGGCCTATTTCTGCAGTTCCTCGTTTCCTAAATTGTGGGAGTGTTCCTGTCGAGTTTTCCTCTCCTGGTTTGGGACCGGAGGTTCAAGACCTTGTCACTCCCCTCTCCCCTGAAGTTGTACCCTGGCGTAGACCTAGGACCACAGAAGATTTCCCTACGCCTAGTTTAACCACTCCTATGCAAAGAGGAGCACCCGCTGACTTGAGCTCGTTAGCCTTCTCCTTAAATCCCCTCTTGTTTCCCACTCCACTTCAAGACTCATTCTCAATAACCCCTTTGCGAACTCCTTCTCCTCCAAATTCTCCTCCACCTAATATTCTTATGGTTGTTGCTAATCCCCCTCTGAATAGAATGGACGCCATAGTTGCTGCTAGGTATGCTCCCTTGATCTTACCTCATCCCATGAATCCTTTCCCTACTAGAGATTACTTGAAATATATGCCCAAGTTCACCGGAGAAGGGGACATAACTGCGGAAGAACACCTGGCTACTTTCTACAGTTATGCAGACAACTTGAATATTGGAGATGAAGATGTCTGGATGAGGTTTTTTGTCCAAAGACTGGATGGTGAGGTGAGGAAATGGTTTAGAGGATTAGCTCCTAGATCTATTGTTGTAATTGAAGCTCTAGATAATGCTTTCCTGAGGCAGTGGGGAGATAAAAAGGATTTCATATATTATATGACTGAGTTCGGGTCTTTGAAGAAGATGGAAGGATATTATGTCTCTGACTTCTCCAAAAGATTCAATAAGATGTACAATAAGATTCCCGATGAAATAAAGCCATCAAAAGCTTCGGCCAAGATGTCCTATGCTAGTGCGTTTGGCCCCGATTTCTGTCTTTTATTGAGAGAAAGAAGAGCCACCTCCTTAGCTCAAATGCAAGACTTAGCCATAGAAGTGGAATCCAATGTATTAGCAGCCGATAGATTGAGGAACGAGGCTGACGCGGGCAAAAGAAAGGGAAAATCCGAAGCCTCAACTTCTGGCCCATTGGTGCCCCACCTTCAAGTAGATGAACTAACCAAGATGGTGAAGTCTCTGTCTGCAGAGATGGAAAGAATGAAGGTAGAGAGGATGCAAGCATACAAGGGCCCTCAAAGCATCGAAAACAAAGGAGGTTTTCAGAGGCCAAACAATATCGCTCCCCCGATGATGCAAAGAGACAGAGATGACCAGACAATTCAGGCCCCTTTTCAAAATAATTTTGTGGCTGAGGAAGAAGAAGGGGAAACAGATGAGATGGATCCTGAAATCCATTGCTTCGGAGACACTCCTCCTTTTCCTCATCTCACCCAATCAGCATATGACGAGTCCCTCATGGACAGTCAGCTAAATGAACTGAGCAAAGGTGACAAGGCTAGTGGCGACCAAGGCAGATACGATCTGAGGTCTAAGAAGAGGACAATAGCATATGATATTCCTGAGCGGAGAGAAGAGAATCCTGCCAATGAAATGGTGGAGAGTCACAGAGTTAAGAAATGCCAACCCCTCTCTCCCATAGTCTAGAGTCATGCTCCCAAAATAAGAGAAATTCTGAAGCTTGCATCCTCCTTTAATTTTGAGCATGAGATTCAAAAGATCAGGATCCCAGTGCCTCTAACTGAATTAATTAAACATGAAGGGTTCAAGAAATGCTTCTCTGAACTGCTGCAATCCGAGACCCCATGCCTTCCCACAGACTCCATCAATTTACAAGATGAAAAGCCTGCAATTATCCTAGGTCCTATGGTAGAAGACAGGAATGAATCATCCCCTCCCTTCTACACTTCCTTGAACATGCATGATAAGTTACTGCACAATTGCTTGATGGATTCGGGGGCTTCTCACAACCTCATGCCCAAAACTATTATGGAGGAATTAGGGTTAGAAGTCACACGATCCTACCACGACCTCTATTCCTTTGACTCCAGAAAATTTCAGTGTCTAGGAGTTATCAAAGACTTGGTCGTGACCTTGTTTCAATTTCCCATGAAAAGTGTGGTCATGGATATTGTAGTGGCCGATGTCCCCCCCAAGTTCGGTATGTTGTTATCAATATCTTGGATAAAAAGACTGAGGGGAACCTTGCAGATGGACCTCACATATGCTACTATCCCAGTGTTTGGAGGAGAGCATAGAATACTATACAGGGAAGCCCAACTGGCCTATATAATCAGCGATGAGGCCAACCCTTTTTGGAAATACTAGAACAACTGAGAGGGGGGGGGGTGAAT
>JZKD02S0048174.1:364121-374769 GCA_000966675.3 Picea glauca
CCCCCTCCCCCAATACCTACAATATATTGATTCTATTTTTCATAATTTAAAAACCCCTTTTATGAATGAATGTGATAAGATATTGGTCAATAAGGTGAAGCCCCCATGTTTGCAACATAGATATTTTGAATTGAATTTGAAAATTCAAAGTGATGTATATATGGTGGAGAAATATTTTTTGAATCTCAATATGAGAACTCGTGTAGGATTTCCCTTTCACTCTCACACTTTTTGATGTATTAGACGGGCAATAAATAGGGATAATAAGCAATGCTTTGGATACTATAAGAAAAGGGTGTGTTCCTAATTAGATCAAACCAAGAACATGGAATGGAGTTGATAGGTTCAAATGGCTTGTTGAAACCTATCTTGTGTGCTAAAGAAGTTTCAATGTGTGTACATGGAACATATTGGAATATCCTAAAGTCAATTAGAATACTACCCTTTTCTATATGAAAAGGAATCATGTTCACTTTTCTAGAGGTTTATTGACAAAGAATGGTGTAATTAATAGGATTCCGAATGACTGTGAACTGTTGATATATTTGGATGTACAAAAGGATTTACAATATGGAATGAAGCTTTTCATTTACGAAAACAAAGTGATTTTGACATAGAGGTTTAATGGTGTTGTACCTCCTAAATATTTTATAAATATAGAGACACTTAAGTGTAATAGAAATAAAATATATTGAAGGAAGTATTTCATTTCAAGTACTCAGGGTAGTGAATTGTAGATGAAGGAAACCAACTATCCATTGTAATAGGATATCAATAGAAGATTTGTGGCCATTGTTGGGCATGGAATTGTAGTTGAATTACATTAATTGTTATCTCACATTTTTTTCTTAACCAATGTTTTCAAACATGTTGTTGTCTAAGTTGGATGATACATGGATCCCTTATTTTGTGTTTTTCAATGAAAGTACAATAAATTTGAACAACTTTGTAAAGGTGAGATGCTAGTTGAGTTTCTAATGCAATTTATCCTAGTCATATTGAAAATAAAAGTTGATAGAAAGAATAAATAATATTTTTCACTTATATTGAGAAATTCATATGTAGGGTGATACAATATCCCAAGATTTGTAGGATGATTGAAATTTGATATGTCATGTTACAATTAGATAGGCACAACAAAAGCATGGTGGGCCCATGATCCATAGGTTCCATAATAAAAAACATTGGCTCTTTTACATTTAGTTGTTAAATATATACTTTGTTTAAGCAATATTTATAGTTTCACCTATAAAATGTTGCATGATTATATGGAACCTCAACTCCAACACAATAAACCGATTCCACCACACAATGAATTTAGTTGAAATAAGTCTATCAATCATTGAATGACATATAAATAAAACATATCACCAAACATAATGAACTTCTACTTCACATAGTGAATTTTCAACCAATGAATCCGTCTTGCATGCCTCTCAAGGCTACCAAATTAGATAATTCACTTCTGATTCCTGCCTATACTTGGTTAAAATAAAATAAAAAATATTATAAAATTATATAAATTTAAAATCAGAGTGTTCATAAAATAATAATGATATGACTCATTAAATATGTAATTCAAATTTGGTGCTCTACATAGTATAAATTCCTACAAATGTTAGAGTGTTGCTATCCGTTGACATTGTTACAGAGAGTGAGAGTAAGTGGTTTTTAAAATAAAAAAAAAAATTAAATTAATGTAGTTAAAAATATTAATGAATTGACAAGAATCAATTTACTTAGTCTTTTCTCCATTAAAGAGGCAAAGTTGCTGCATAAAGAAAAAATGAAAATCTGTTAACATTTGCAAAATTCCAAAACAAACACAAAATCACTCTGGATTGAGAAATCAGACTATCTAGTAGCACTCAACAAACACAAAATCACTATGAAATTGAAAAATCGGACTATCTAGTAGCACTCAAGGTCATAGGGGGTTAGTAAGAAATGTTGCTTATATGGTTTGAAGCACTAAACGAAATTATGGTTAGATAAAAAAATTTAAACCCTATCGTGGTGTGGATACCCTAATGAACTAGTGTGTGCAGGTATCTAACAAATTAGTTATATTTATTTATTTAAACTAGAACCTAGACATCAGTGCATGTTGCAATGTTACGCGCTAGTGCGGGATAAAGATATTAGACACACCAAACTTATTTTAGAAAAAATGATGTTTTATTAAAAAGTGTTTTAACCTAATTCGGTGCACGTGTCGAGGTTACGTACTAGTACAAGCAAATAAATCAATGAAGCGCATGGGGATGCTTAATATATTGGGCACACTAACACGGCTTTTTTGAAAAAATGTTTGATATTTTTTATAAAATATGTTAACCTATCTTGATGCTTCTACGTACTAGTGCAAATAAATTAAGCGCATGGGGATGCTTAATATATTGGGCACACTAATACGGCTTTTTTTTTTAAATGTTTGATATTTTTTATAAAATAGCTTAACCTATCTTGATGCCTCTCATAGGCTTATGAACTAGTGTTCATGTTGCTAAGCACATTATTTAAATAATATGATTCAAGCATACCTCAAAAAAATAGTTAAAACCTCTAGCTGCTAGTTTATGCTAAAAACCTCCATTTGAAATAGAGAAGGAAAGACGTTGTTTCCAAAAAAAAAATTGCAAATTGGTATTTTCTTTAAAGTGATTAAAGCTGCTTATCATAAGTTGGGTATCTATATATCTTTTTATTGAGGTTCTCACTAAGGTAAGAAATTGATTGTCCACGTTGAATTAGAATGACAACGATCACATATTATGAGTTAACCATATCAATCTCAAACAATTATTGTAGATATGGATATTTAGCTCTTAGATGCAACAAAGTAAAATGTGTGTGTTTTTAATGAGCAATGTGTATTGAGAGTTTTGCTATTCAATTAAGAATTAAAGGCAATTTTTCAATACATATAGGTTCGAAGCCATTACAACATATTTATATGAGTTTTATTCATATCATTATGAGATTTGAACCCAAGTGATCATTTTTCATAATAATTCAAGCTACACCCAATTGACAACTCTCCCCCATATTTATAATAAAATGCTACAAATTTATTAATATAAAACACAAATTTTCAATGATTTAAACAAAAGAGGGGCGAAGGCGCGACTTTTCTACTAACTTGATTAGTAGTCTACTCTTTCTTATCTTTAATTATTTAATTTCAATAATATGCACTCAAAAATTAAGATTCCCTCCTTCCAATAAACTATGTGGTGGACAGTTGAGGGTATAACAATTTAGAAATATAAAACCCCAATTTTCACTGATATAAGCGAAGGAGCCTCGAAGGCGCATTTGATAATTTACATGCATGACAAGTAATGCCTCTCTGTTAGTTAGATGCCCTCAAAAATTTATTCGTTCTTTCTCGGCATGCTCTGCTGTCGGCATAAAAGTGCCTTCCCAGCGTCCATGGAATGTTTCAGAGATGATTTTAAGGATGGAAATTTATTTTAAAATGTAGAAACCTTGGCAAATCTTACTAATCCTTCATATGCCAACTATAAATCATTGGCGATATTTTTGTAAAAATATTCAAATTTCTAAGGATTTTATATAGTTTTTATAAACTTTTGGCGATTTTTAAGGTAAAATAATTTTATCATATAGAATTTGGGCAAATCATTTTTAAAATAGCGAATCTTGTTTTTGGAAAAACCATGAAAATTTAACTCATGAGCGAAATTTAGCCCCTAAAATCATCCATTAAATGTTCATATTTTAATAAATAAATATTTATTTATTCGAAAGTTCCGTAAGTGCTCTAAACATGATTTGATATTTTATTTTATTTAGTTGAATATTATGAATATTACTTTGTATTGGACATACTCCATTTTTTAATTATTTGATTAATTATCATACGGGGTAGGGATTTTCGAAATTGATTTTTTTTTAATTATTTGATGATTACCGTGAAGTTGGATGGATATGGTGTAAAAGAAGAGTAGGGTGTGTTTTTGAATTAGGTGTGATATTATTATCTTTTTTAAATTAGGTGTAAATGATCATTTATCTTTTTTCTTCTCGTTTAAATTGATGTTTACGTGTTTATATTGTTATATAGACTTAATCTTTTCTTTATGGTTTATGAGTATTCTTAATTGTAATTTAAAATTTGTCATCCAAAATATTATGAAATATATTTTCCAAGTTTATTTTATATTTTTAATTTTTCCTTTAAGTAAATGGAAGTTGAATTTTGATTTCCTTTGGCATTCCTTTTCATGAAAAGGTTTGTATTTATAAAAGAATTTTGTGTTTTCTAGAGAATGTCCAAGTTAGAGGTTAATTCTTTTAAAGTTAATCTTTTTAGTCTTGTTAATTTCAATGTTTATGATAAACTAGATTATGCAAATTAACATAATTCGCTTACACCTTGCATGTTTTTATCAAGTTGGGATGCATTAGAGGTACTTAGTTTTGAAACAATGGAAACTCACTGACTTGTGAGTTGAGGTTTTTCATGCTTTTCTTATCTTCAATATGGTTATTTTTTTAGAGTATTCAATCTGGTACTAACTAACAAATAATTCAAATAATAAATTTAAATTATTCAAACATTTTGGGGGGAAGAGAAGAAATTACTTATTATCCAATGGAAAGGCAATACAACATGAAATGTATCACCTAAGAAAAATATTATAGCTATGAAATCCGATCCTTTTCTATGGGAAGGTTTTTTTATTCCTTCAATGGGCCCTCTCTAAAATGGCATCAATCTAGGGGAGATTCCCCATATGCAATGGTGCTTTGGAGAGGAAAATGGGTAGCACAAGAGTAAAGAAACAAAAGATATGTGTGTGGAATGCCTTTCTCACCCTTTGGAAAAATATCAATAACACAACTTTAACACCAAGAAGTAGCCTCTTCTAAATGCATGGGTGAGGCATGTATTTATACGTTGATGTTAGGATGAAAGGTGCACTAGTTCAAGTGGTAATTCCTAAGGTTTAGGCATAGGCTCCCATGTGCTCCTATGTGTCTGACTTGACATAAAGGAGGGCTAAGTACCCTTCCATTAATGAAAAGGGACAACTAGAAGAGACTTACATTCATCCTCCAACTATTTTAAGTGACTTTGGATATTATTGCATCATAAAAATGCTCAAATCACATAACTATAGGTATTATGCAGGTATCAAAATATTCTCAACACAACTGCATGACTAACAAAGGAAAGGTAGTGTGACCTATGTGATGGTCACACAATTATGGTCGGGTAACTAATAAAGGAATGATCACACAACCCATGTGACAGTCAACTTGAAGTTTGACTTAGATTTAAGGTATGTAATTGACCTATAATCCATGTGTTGGGTGTATTAGGCGTGGTTAATGATAATCTATGATCTCTTTGATTAACATCACATAAATGTCTCGGGTGGATGAAATTGGTATGAAAACAAATGCTCCCTAATGTAGGATGTTAGGAACACATCATATACCTTAAATACATTACATGTTTCTTTATAAATATTGTTGTTTATTGTAGCTTCGGGAGGTATTCCCACAAGAGGCCAAGGTGTCAGGCATGTGAGAATATTCGTTAGCACCATATTAGCCTTTTGTTTCAATGAAATCGCCCTCAGAATGAATCCAAGGACTCATGAGCAAGTTGGTGGGCTTGTGATGGGGTTTCACACCACAAAGAGGATTAAAATATTCTAATTAATTGTTGAGTTTAAAAGGGGTGCCTAAAATCACTCATTGGACTTGTATATAAAGGAGATAAATCATTGTGACATTTTCTCGTTGTGAAAAGGATGGAGTTAGCATAAGTGAGTTTGCACTTGTTATAGGAGGGTTGGTAATTTCAGTAAAGGAAAATTCTGCATGGTGGAAAATCTATCCCAGAGGAAGAGAAGTCGCAGGGAGCGAATTGTATGGAGGTGTTCGTACAAGGGTTTTCTATATGTACGTGGGTTGGGGGTTGGCACAGTCGCATATGTATGCGAGTTGCAGGCGAGAAAATCATGTATGTACGCAAGTTGCAGTGGGAACAATCACATATACATGGGTTACAGTGGAGCAAAGCACGTATGTACGCGAGTTGCAGTAAGGAGAACTGCGTACATATTTTTTTGAGAAGGAGCAGGTCCATACTGGCTGAAAGATGATGTCATCAGGTCATATAGGCAGTCTGCAATAGATTTGTGGGCAAAGGAAGTTTCAAGTAAATTGCTAAGCTTTGGTGTTCTTATTTGTATGGTTATTGGAGGAAAAGGTTGTCCTCATATTTTGGTGATATTTGTATTGGCTTAGAGGGAAAGGTTGTCCTCATATTTGGTGATACTGTATTTGTTGGGAGGGCTAGTTTGGCCCTTAGGATTTTTTAATTTGACAAGGTTAAAGAACAAAAAAATCGTTTCTCTTGTGTATTGATGATTCATCTATGATCTTGTTGTTTTTGTTGCATATGTATTTAGTCAATAATTTTTAGTGTAAAATTGTTCAGTGATAACAACCATGGTTTTACTATTAGTTCACTAGGAAGCAATTTTCAGATCTGAAAATTAGTCACATAAGGTTGCATGTGAAAATTGACATGGTATCAGAGCTTGGGATTTGAAGAGAAGGGGATCATCTTTGAGACACATAGTTGCTACAGTTTCTTGCAGATTTCTTATTTTGTTCTGGGCAAGTCAAGATGGTGAACACATTGAAGCTTGAGGATAGGTTAGAAGGGGAAACAAACTTTTGGGCCTGGAAGGCTAGGGTTCTTCTCTTGTTGGAGGAGAATGACCTCAAAGAATATGTTGAGGATGTCGTCCCTATCCCGACCGATCCAATAGATTTGGAATTCCACGAGAAGAGGGAATTGAATGCCAAGCAGGTGTTGATAGAATCCATTAAGGATCACTTAATTCCTCACATTATTGAGAAGAAATACGCCAAGGATATATATGATGCTATGGTAGGTCTATACCAGAATGGGATTACAGGTAGGAAGTTGCATTTAAAGCATCATCTTCAGGTTTTCAAGATGTCCATTGAGGACATGGTTGTGAACTATCTTATGAAGATTACACATATCTGAGATCAACTCGTGGCCATTCATGATAAGGTGGAGGATATTGAGTTGGTGAATGTAGCATTGAGAGGACTTCACGGGTCTTGGGAACCATTTTTGTAGGGGATATGTGCATGAGAGAAGTTACCAAACTTTGATAGACTATGGATAGATTGTATCCAGGAGAAGACTCAATTGGTGTCTAGGGATTATATGGATGGTATGGCGAAGAGTAGTAGTGATGAGAACCAACCCCTTGCAACTTGCACTAGGAAGGGAATAAGAGGTTCTCCAAGAAGAAGGATTTCTCCTGGGAGAAGGGTTTCTCCCAAGAGAGAAGCATCTCCATAGTAGAGACATAAGAAGGATCTTAGTAAGATCATATGTTTTGAGTGTCATGAATTTGGGCACTATGCTTCACAGTGTCCACACCAAAGGGGAAAGGGAAGAAGGAAGAAGCATCAACAATAGAGGTTGATGAGGTTGTAGACAAGCTCAAGAGAGAGATCTTATTGGTATCCACCCTTTCAGGTATAGTTTCCAGTAGGGAGATATTAAGAACCAAATATCAAAATAACATAAAAAACCTCAGTTAGATTCCCTCAAAAATTTATTCGCTCTTTCTCGACATGCTCTGTTGTCGGTGTTAAAGTGACTTCCCACCGTCCATGGAATAATCCCTACTCCAATTGACCACATATATGTTTATATTTTAATAAATAAATATTTATTTATTCAGAAGTTCCGTTAAGTGCTCTAAACGTGATTTGATATTTTCTTTTATTCAGTTGAATATTATGAATATTAATTTGTATTGGACATACTCCATTTTTTAATTATTTGATTAATTATAATACTATGTAGGGATTTTCGAACCCGATCTATTTTTTAATTATTTGATGATTATCGTGAAGTTGGTTGGATATGGTGTACTATTTTCTTTTATTTAGTTGAATATTATTAGTCCTTGCCGAAGGCATAGAGGGACTATAGAAATCGATAATTTGTTGACTTCATATTAATATTTCCTTTGACTATAAATTTTCACATCATCTATATTGTTTGAACTATAGAAGTAAAAATATTATTTTTTATATAATAAAAAAAACCTTATATGTCATCATCTCATTGGAGAATATATTGGAGGTCTTATTGCAAGCTTCATTCACTATTAAATTTGAACGTTTTTGTGATGAATTTTTGTTGGAATAGGGTCATTTTTGCGACCAAGATGATTTTTTTTTTCCGTCGAAATCCATTCGTTGGTCTAGCGGCCACACATGGATATTCATCGGTCTAGTGACTAGGAAAAGAAGCCTATTCAAAATAGGGAAAAGTTTGGCTAGCGACGAATGTTAGTTGGTCAAACGACTAATATTAGTCACAAGAGAGACTAAGAGCGACCAAACCTGAAGTTAAAAAGGTCAAACGATGGTCGAACAATTAGTCGCTAGAGCGACCAAGTTACATGGTTTGCGACCAAATGGCAATACAAGCAACAAAGATGTTAGTCGCTAGAGCGACAAACATGTTACATAGTTTGCGACCAAATGGCAATACAAGTGACGAACATGTTAGTCGCTAGAGTGACTAATGTTGGGGTTTTAAAAAAAATAAAATTATGCCATTCACACAGGAATGAGCACATGGGAGGTTTGCTACAGAAGCATACTTTCATTATGTACTTGGGAAACAATACATAAGAGCAGAGCAGAGCAGTATGACTATCTAGAGGTGATGAACACACATTCTTTCAAAATCATTCCGAAGGGAAACAATACAAAAATATAATTTGGAAAATGCCCAAGACAAATGGGAGAAATAACCTCAAAGTTATGTGAACTTGCAGATATGAGAGTAGTTATGTCGAGGTAGCAAAAGAAGTCATGTATTGTATTGGCATAAAAAAGACAACTATAATTAAGATTGGTCAGCCAAAATTCTTATGGCAGAGTAAGCTGGTTGTATTTAAGGCTTATATTGAATAACACGGGCTTTAACTGTCCATTCAAGAACTAGATTGAAGGGTGCCTACCCTTCTCATCATTTGTTGTTTTAATTAATAGATTGCTTGTCCTTAATCCATATACTTTTGTCGACAATATCCACCTCTTTAGTGTTGGTTCACTTAGGGAGGTAGAATCTTTGAAGAAATTTTTTAATCTTTATTGTAGAGCCACTGGAATGGAACTAAATTTGATCAAGTCCTATAGAGTATACCAAGGCATGAGTAGAATCTAAATCTTATTCTTGCAAATTAATAACATTTATAGGTTCCACCATTCTACAGTTGATCTACAACTTATTGAGAAATAGATCATGGCCAATCCTAGCAAATCTACACTCCTTGCAAGAAAATTCAGAATAGTCAATAGAATGGATCTAATATAGAATTACCACTCTTATTTGTGTGCACACCAATATATCCAATAACTCCTCCATGATCTCGAAATATTGGTTTGCATAGATTTTGGCCCTTTATAAATGACATATACATAGAAAATATATAGATTCACTAGCATATCTTAACGATGAGCACCCTAATCCTTCTCTTTTCACACATGCCAATAATGCACATACACATTTTTTTTTTTTTCTAGTACAACTCACACAACTAATATTTTCCATCATGCATGTATTAGTGAGAGTTATCACATAGTGCATATGCATTAGGAATTTCCACCATGGATCCATCCGCACAGGTCCTAATGGTCCCAAAACAACCTCAATATTATACTCCTTCGCTCACTCGATCTAGAGATTCTTGATACTCCCCTCCACTTCTGAATACATGATTTTTTCTTAGCTTTTGCCAAAAAACAATTCATCTATCTACAATTGAGGCCTAAGGTTTTAGACAAATTATAGGGTTTCGAGGCCTAAGGTTTTAGACAAATTCTAGCATTTTGAGCATGGGTATTGCCAAAAGAAGAAGAGATAAGCACCATTGGACATTCTGAAAGGTAAACATATAAAAAATTGCAACCGATTCAAATAGAAACTTACAAATACTTTAAATAACAAAAAGAAGAAAAAATGTGGTTGTGAACAACGCCCATAACAATATTGGATCCGTCATGGAGCACAAAACTTACATATTAATGCTATTTGTTTCTTCCCCGTGATTAAAATTGATTTGAAATTTTAAAATATTTCTAAGCACCAAAAACATGAATAAGATGCAAAATTTCTAACTCTTTGGACTACCCAACTTCCAAAATTAGTTAAGATATAGTACATTTTCATGATATTTGATTCCAGTCCTCACAAACAAGGATTTGAGTCTAAGAGTAATTTAAAAAGATTTCTAAGCACCAAAAACATGAATAAAATGTTGGTTTATTGAAGCTTTTCTTTCAAGATAATAAGAGTAGAATTTAGTAAGCATACTTGTAATTTTTGAAAATTATATCAGGGTGAATATGAAAACATACCACACCAGCAACATGTAACACAATGCATCCATGAGCATCCACTGCAACTCATAGAAAAACATCTACTAATTAACTAAACTTTATTCACAAGTCATTGCCAAACTTTTCATGTTAACTGAAGGGTGCTTTGGGGTATTGTTGCTACTCCTAGGTAGGCTATCATTGTACGGAAGGAATG
>JZKD02S0048175.1:0-12779 GCA_000966675.3 Picea glauca
ATATCATTGAAAACCTCAATCTCGAAAAAAATTCATTTGGACCCTCAAAATGGCCCCGGAAGTTAAAAACTACTAAAAATAGTAAATTGTAAAATTTGCCATAAAACTGTTTTGAGACAGTCGGAAAAGGTGGGTGGCCATCGATATCCACCTGGATCAATCCTCCCTCCTTATGAAGCAATGGTATCCATTGGGTTGAGTTCCCGGGGGAGAGGGAAAAGCGTTTGTTGAATCTACATCTTGGTGAGATGCTTGCCTTGCTGGAGACATTGCGCTGCTCAGTTTGTGGAAGTATGTCATGAACCTGTTGAGGTGGAGGTTGTTCAACAAGTCAGGCTACATGAGAGGATGGTGTGTAGAAGGAATCTTTTTGCTTTGTTGCAACCTTGTCGACCTGTTTCTGTTGGATAGAAGGTGCTTGGGGCGAAGCTGTAGTGGTTGCAGTGTCCCTCTATTCCCCTTTTGAACAGATTGTGAATAAGCTGAATTTTGCAGTATGAGATACTAACTTGCAACACTTTTTAGGTGGAACAATAGTTGGAACTACCTCTCATATTCTGTAGATATGACCCCCCAAAGTAACAATGACACAATGGGGTCAAGACTCATAAACAACATGGCATCTCCACATATATGGTTGGCCCAAGAGAACATCACAGACATCCAGTGGGGCAACATCAAATAATACCTCATCCTTGAAGGGCTGGATGTCGTATGACAATCGACACTATTGGCTAACACAGAGATCTTGTCCTTGTTGAAGCCACCTGATGTTGTATGGTTGCGGGTGTGGTGTTGTCGACAATCCCAACTGTTTGATGACCTCTGCTGAGATGAGTTTTTTCTGGCTTTCTCTATCAACAATAAAATGTAGTGGGGTTCCCTTCACCCACATCTATGAATGAAAAAGGTGCCCCCCTTGATATATGTGCAATAGTGTTGGGGATTCCTTATCTTTATGATAGAAAAAAAGTATTCTTTCGTCATGATAACAAATACCACCTTACTAAGTGGGGAGTGGAATATATTGTTAGTTCTCATAGCATGAGGGTAAATACAACACTTGTTAGTGTAGGTCAAATGAAGAGACTCATAAACACTAATAAGATATATGTACTCATGGTCGTAAGGAAGAAAGATGTCGGAACATCCGATGCTTTCCAAGGATGTGATCCTTCTCATAAGAAAGAATTAATTGATATTGTTTCTAAGTATGATGATATTTTCCAGGAACCAAATGGATTACCTCCTAAGAGGGAAATCCAAAATGAAATACATATTCAACAAGATTCTCCTCTTCCTAATGTGGGCATGTGTAGGATGTCATTTGTAGAGATGACAAATATCAAGAAGCAAGTACAAGGATTATTAGATCAGGGGGTCATCAGGCCCAACTCGTCTCCTTGTGGTTCTTCGATTGTGATGGTGCCAAAGAAATATGGCACATGGTGAATGTGTGTCGATTATCGAGCCTTAAATAAAATCATGGTGAAAAATTGATACCCTCTTCCTCGTATAGATTATTTACTTGATCATTTAAACAATGTTGTTTATTTCACTAAGTTGGATTTGCACAGTGGATACCATCAGATCAGGGTTGAATAATAGGATGCATGGAAGACTGCCTTTAAAACCAAATAGGGATTGTTTGAGTGGTTAGTTATTCCATTTGGGATTTTTAATTCTCTGACAACCTTCATGTGTGTGATGAATGATGTATTCAGGCCTTCTCTAGATGATTTTGTGATTGTGTATTTAGACGACATTCTTATTTTTAGTGGGACTTGGGATGAACATGCGAGGCATGTAAAGTAAGTATTGTATACTTTGCAAAGGGAAAAGTTGTATGTAAAATTGTCCAAATGTGAATTTGGTAAGACTGCACTTGTGTACTTAGGTCATATTTTAGGAGGAGGACAATAAAAAATTGATCCTTCCAATATTGATGTAATTGTAAATTGGGCTGAACCCAAAAGTGTAACTGAGATACAGAGCTTCTTAGGTGAAATCCAATATTGGAGGAGGTTCATTTCAAACTTCTCCTTTATAGAAACTCCTTTGCATGCTTTAACTAGTGTGGAGAACACTTTTCAGTGGGGAGGAAAGCAACAACAAGATTTTGACACTTTGAAGAAAAAGATCAATACTGCACCAGTATTAGCACTGTCAAATCTTCAATAGCCCTTCGAGATCGAGACAGATGCCAGTGGATACACCATGGGTGTAGTATTGATGCAATATCGTAAGCCTATATATTACCACTCTGAAAATTCTAACCAAGGTGTTGTTAACTATCCTACATATGATAAAGAGTTGTATGCATTAGTTCAAAGCGTAAATAAATGGAAGCACTTCTTGTTAGGGAAGGAAAAAATCATACATACAGATCACGAATCCTTACAGTATATCCAAGCACAAACCAAACTACAAAAATCTCAACATTACAGATGGATGGGTTTCCTACAACAATTTCATTTGGTAATCAAGCAAAAAAAGGGTACAAGTAACAAGGTAGTTGATATGATTTCTAGACCTCCCGTTGGCCCTTTACCAAGTTTTGAGGGATCTAGTCAAGTTTGACCTATTTTCAGACATCTACATCCTGTCGAAGGAGGAGTGAAAGACAAAGCGGAGATCACAGATCTTGACCCCTTTTTTGGGTCCTTTTTTGGTTTTTGGGATTATGTAATGGGAATGGGATGTCAGCCCATGGGTTTACCCATGTTTAGGCCTATTTTGTAAGTATAAATAGAAGGCTAGGCAATGTAAGAAGTAGTGGAATAGTGCGCAAGTGTTGTGCAAGTTGGTTAAGTGCTAAGAGTGGGATTTGTGTGATCAAGAAGTGTAAGGCTTCATGCATACTGTGTGAGACCTACAGATCCACGTGCAAGTCATTGTAAGAGAATGTGGAGAGCTTTGTGTTGTAACGCAAGGAAGGAAGATCTAGCGAGTTGTGCAGATACCTTGTCTTATGTGGAGTAAGGGTTGTGAGGCTTTGTGCATGTAAACCATTGAAGAAGATAATAAAGAAGAGGAGTTGGTGTACGTAGCCCCAGGGTGGGGGTGAACCACGTAAATAATGTGTTGTTCTACTTTGTGTTTGTCTTGATGTGTTTATAACTTATCTTGCTAAGTGATTTGATAGAGATAGATAAATATGTTGATGCTTTGTGCTAATGATGTGTAAGAATGTTAGATCTGACCTATATGAAGGTGCTTAGTTCTTGATCTACTAGATATAACCTGAATGTTTATGATAAAGTGCTTAAATACATCAGATATGAGTGAATGATGTGATGCTCTATTCTATATGTGCAGTAGTTATTGGTTGAATATTGATGAATTGTTGATGCTAAAGTTCTCTGTTAAGTATTATAATCAAATATATGTGTCCTAGCTAAGGTTGCAGACACTTGAGTCCTGCAACCACCCCTACCTCTACCTCGGGTGAGACTTCATCTTCTTCGCAGGTGTTGTCGAAAGGGTCAGTAGTTAGGGTTTTGTTGGTGCGTTGTTGTAGTGTTGAACCCTGGGTCTACCCCTGTGCCAACACCTCCTATTGTTGCTTCTATTATTTGAAGAATACTTCTTTATCTCATGATATCTATGTGGAACAATATGCCATTGATGAATATTTTAAAGAAGTATATGAGAATCTAACCCATGGTGCACATGTAGAGAACTATTGTCTGCAGGGAAAACTACTCTACCATCTTGGAAAGATATGTATTCCTACAAGTGAATGAGTCCATGTAATATGAGAANGGGAAAGTATCTCCATGGATTTTGTAGGGGTTTTACCAATGTTAAAAAGGGGCCATGACTATTTGTATGTTGTAGTGAATAAGTTCAGCAATATGTGTATCTTAATACCATGAAAAAAGAACATCATTGTTGAGAAAGCCGATAATCTCTTCTTTCAAAATGTTTGGGTTCAATTTGGATTAACCACATCCATTATCTCAGATCGAGATACTCGATTCCTTGGGGATTTTTGGACAATCTTATGGAGAATTTTGGACACCAAGTTGAAGAGGAGCATTGCTTTCCATCCATAGACCAAAGGACATACATAGGTTGTAAATCGAGCAATGGTACTTTTTTTTCGAGGCTAATGCAGCAAGCATCCCAAAGTATGGGATGAACAGATACCATATGTACATCATGCTTACAATCAAGCCTTACATTCTTCCACTTAGTGTTCACCTTTTGAGACATTTTTTGGGTACCTACCTAAATTTCCTTTGGACTTGATGTATGGGAGAGACGTTGATTCAAATGAGGAAAGAAATGAAGACGGATCCCACAAGTTCATCCAAAGGATCCAACAGGCACACCAAGCAATCAGGGAACAATTGGATAAAAGTCAAGCATAGTATAAAGCTTGGGATGACAAACACAAGGTTGATCATTAGTTACAGGTTGGAGACTGGGTATGGATTCACATAAGAAAAGAGAGATTGAAGGTTCAAGGAAAGAAACTCAAGCCCATTCGTTATGGACCCTTAACTATTTTGGAGAAAAGTGGTACCGATGCTTTTCGTCTAGATATTACACCTTATATGAAAATTTACTCAGTTGTAAATGTAGAAAACTTGAAACTTTTTTAGCCTCTGATGATCATGGATCAGGATGAGGAAGTTTCAATACCTTCAGTTGATGAGTTTTCTAATGAGTACTTGGATGAGTTAAAGGAAGATATCATCCTGGACAGAAGGATGAGGAATTCACACAAGGGTGATGTTGATTATGTTTGAGTAGGCTTAAAGGGCACACATCCAAGCAAAGCAAAGTGGATTGAGAAGGAAAAGATGAGGTAATTATTCCCTCACTTATATGTTGATTGATGAAAGCTTTTGGTGGTCCAAAAAGCTCTCAGTTGGAAGGCGTGATCCAAAAAGGATCCAGAGAAGACTACGGACAAATCAAAACTTGCAGAAGCAACTCGGGAAGCTCAGACTGGCCTCAGCAGACAGAGAAAGGACAAAAATTCAAAGTCCTCAAAACTCAGTGAAAATCACCTCATCGCGAAGGTTGAAGCAACTCAGAAAGATCAGAATGGCCTCAACAGACAGAGAAAGGACAAAACTTCAAATTCCTCAAAACTTAGTGAAAATAGTTTCATCGCGAAGAGCATGTCACAAGATTTCCAATGGAACAAACGGATCGTCAAACAGAGTTACGGATCTAAAGATATTTGTGATCAAAGTTTGGTCAAACTAGTCGAGTCAGCAGGGGATGAGTCAACATCTATATTGCTGATGTCAGCATCAGTATAGATGAAATCAACATCTATACAGCATACGTGGCACACGTAGGATGTGACACATGTCATGTTGACGTCAACATGACATCATCATGGTGATGTGGCAACACCAGAGGTTGCCACATGTCACTCATTTTTTGCATTTTTCGATCATTCGTGGACCAGTAAAAATGTGTCACGTGGTAGTCCCTACATCCATGTGGTATACCGTACGATGACATGGTAGGTGACGTGGAAAGCTGATGTGGCAAACTGATGTGGTAGTTGAGGTGGTAAATTGTACACTAACATGGCAGGTGATTGTATAGTTGGTTGATGTGGCCCAATGGTTGGCTACCACGTGACCCAATCATGGGTTGCCACTTGTTAGTGGGAAAATTCCCAATGAGGGACGAAGAATGAAATTCCAAAAATAGAAATAAAAATGGCAGGTCCGCCAAATTTGGTGAAACCCCGCTAGATCTGGCAGCCCAACAGATCTATCCAAACTAATTCCATGTTGGTGGAACTACCAAATATATATTTGCATATAAGTTATAACCAACACCCAAAAGGGGAGGCCTGTGGGCTTGACCTCAGGACCTCCCCCTTTATCTACGCCTTAACAAATGCTCTGCCAACCACTAGGCCAAATGGCCTCCGTTGTTTACAAATCACAAATTTTTATTTAAAAATTGAATCTGCCGGTGCAAATGGGGAGGCACGTGATACTATGGCCGTGAATGTTTTAAGAGGAAATTTTTGGCATTAGTTGCAGGTTGCAGGGCATAGAAACTGAGACAAAGTTTCTCTTGGGCTTGGGAGTACCAGAGTCAGATTGAGGTGTGGATACAGTCATTTTTGGGTAATTTGATGCCATAAATTCAATGGTGTTGTATGTTTTCTGATCTGAGCAAAGCTTTTGCAACTTGATTCTAGAATGAGGTATACCCATTATTTTGCTGAGTTAATAAAAAGGCCTAGCCATTTGAGAGCAGGACTCGGAGACGTAGTCCACTAGGGATGAACTCCGTTATCATTTTTTTGTGTTTAGATTTGATGCTTATGTCTCTTCATTATTGATCTTTTCCTTCTTTAATGGTGCACTTAATTTATGCTCATTTAACACAATTATTTATAAGTCACTTCGATGAAAAGAACCTGGATCACTCGCCTGCGGGTGGATGGGTGTTTTGCAATCGGATTAAGTGATGTAGCTCGACCTGTGGGTGGTTGGGTACGTTACAATTCATATGTCTAGAAGCACAACTATCAATCAACCAAATATCATTACTAGTAGGAACCATAGTTGATATATCGAGGTTCCCTTAGGAAACCAATGTCTAATACATATTGAGGAACCATACAAGACACATCGAGGTTTCCTCCTGAAACCAATGTCTTTGTTCCTTCATCTGACCATCTGAGGCACGTCAGGATAAAGTCTGCATTCCCTCATATTATTCCATACATGACCCTCTGGGGATAATGTCTCATGATGATGTCTCAAACATCAACACATTGACACAAGCTTCATGTGATCTCGACTAAGAGGGTTTGTCACTACTTCTCATGTCCATATTGATCAATCCACACCAAATACTCGTGTTGATATAAAACACCAACAACACCCATGCCATGGATTTAAACACCAACCAATAAAAATGTCATTCTTCATTCCTCATATCAAGGATATTCGTCCCACAATGGCTTGGTGATATTAACTTGTTCTCTTATTCCTATATATTGTTCACATGGATAAATCTCAAAATCCCATTGTGTTCTCCACTCACGATCACTAGTATCAATCCATAGTCTCATCTCTCACAACAAGCAAAATTGTGGAGAATGAAACTACTGTATGTTTATGACCACGTCATGCACAGCTTCAGCGTTAAGCTAACACAGTATGAGGTGGATGACCTGCAAACAATCCTTGGTCACCTGGCAAGTTATCGAAACACAACTAGAGAGTGGCATACCACCCACTCATTCAAAATCATGCACCTCAAATCCAAATCGGGGATATGGCCGCTATTAGAATTTGGAAAAAGATCTGACATTATAGTCATAATTCTGGACTCAGCATCTTTCCAGAGAGAAAATGCTTTAGAGACGAAAGAATGAACGACGTCCCTGTGAGGTGGNGGGAAAGTATCTCCATGGATTTTGTAGGGGTTTTACCAATGTTAAAAAGGGGCCATGACTATTTGTATGTTGTAGTGAATAAGTTCAGCAATATGTGTATCTTAATACCATGAAAAAAGAACATCATTGTTGAGAAAGCCGATAATCTCTTCTTTCAAAATGTTTGGGTTCAATTTGGATTAACCACATCCATTATCTCAGATCGAGATACTCGATTCCTTGGGGATTTTTGGACAATCTTATGGAGAATTTTGGACACCAAGTTGAAGAGGAGCATTGCTTTCCATCCATAGACCAAAGGACATACATAGGTTGTAAATCGAGCAATGGTACTTTTTTTTCGAGGCTAATGCAGCAAGCATCCCAAAGTATGGGATGAACAGATACCATATGTACATCATGCTTACAATCAAGCCTTACATTCTTCCACTTAGTGTTCACCTTTTGAGACATTTTTTGGGTACCTACCTAAATTTCCTTTGGACTTGATGTATGGGAGAGACGTTGATTCAAATGAGGAAAGAAATGAAGACGGATCCCACAAGTTCATCCAAAGGATCCAACAGGCACACCAAGCAATCAGGGAACAATTGGATAAAAGTCAAGCATAGTATAAAGCTTGGGATGACAAACACAAGGTTGATCATTAGTTACAGGTTGGAGACTGGGTATGGATTCACATAAGAAAAGAGAGATTGAAGGTTCAAGGAAAGAAACTCAAGCCCATTCGTTATGGACCCTTAACTATTTTGGAGAAAAGTGGTACCGATGCTTTTCGTCTAGATATTACACCTTATATGAAAATTTACTCAGTTGTAAATGTAGAAAACTTGAAACTTTTTTAGCCTCTGATGATCATGGATCAGGATGAGGAAGTTTCAATACCTTCAGTTGATGAGTTTTCTAATGAGTACTTGGATGAGTTAAAGGAAGATATCATCCTGGACAGAAGGATGAGGAATTCACACAAGGGTGATGTTGATTATGTTTGAGTAGGCTTAAAGGGCACACATCCAAGCAAAGCAAAGTGGATTGAGAAGGAAAAGATGAGGTAATTATTCCCTCACTTATATGTTGATTGATGAAAGCTTTTGGTGGTCCAAAAAGCTCTCAGTTGGAAGGCGTGATCCAAAAAGGATCCAGAGAAGACTACGGACAAATCAAAACTTGCAGAAGCAACTCGGGAAGCTCAGACTGGCCTCAGCAGACAGAGAAAGGACAAAAATTCAAAGTCCTCAAAACTCAGTGAAAATCACCTCATCGCGAAGGTTGAAGCAACTCAGAAAGATCAGAATGGCCTCAACAGACAGAGAAAGGACAAAACTTCAAATTCCTCAAAACTTAGTGAAAATAGTTTCATCGCGAAGAGCATGTCACAAGATTTCCAATGGAACAAACGGATCGTCAAACAGAGTTACGGATCTAAAGATATTTGTGATCAAAGTTTGGTCAAACTAGTCGAGTCAGCAGGGGATGAGTCAACATCTATATTGCTGATGTCAGCATCAGTATAGATGAAATCAACATCTATACAGCATACGTGGCACACGTAGGATGTGACACATGTCATGTTGACGTCAACATGACATCATCATGGTGATGTGGCAACACCAGAGGTTGCCACATGTCACTCATTTTTTGCATTTTTCGATCATTCGTGGACCAGTAAAAATGTGTCACGTGGTAGTCCCTACATCCATGTGGTATACCGTACGATGACATGGTAGGTGACGTGGAAAGCTGATGTGGCAAACTGATGTGGTAGTTGAGGTGGTAAATTGTACACTAACATGGCAGGTGATTGTATAGTTGGTTGATGTGGCCCAATGGTTGGCTACCACGTGACCCAATCATGGGTTGCCACTTGTTAGTGGGAAAATTCCCAATGAGGGACGAAGAATGAAATTCCAAAAATAGAAATAAAAATGGCAGGTCCGCCAAATTTGGTGAAACCCCGCTAGATCTGGCAGCCCAACAGATCTATCCAAACTAATTCCATGTTGGTGGAACTACCAAATATATATTTGCATATAAGTTATAACCAACACCCAAAAGGGGAGGCCTGTGGGCTTGACCTCAGGACCTCCCCCTTTATCTACGCCTTAACAAATGCTCTGCCAACCACTAGGCCAAATGGCCTCCGTTGTTTACAAATCACAAATTTTTATTTAAAAATTGAATCTGCCGGTGCAAATGGGGAGGCACGTGATACTATGGCCGTGAATGTTTTAAGAGGAAATTTTTGGCATTAGTTGCAGGTTGCAGGGCATAGAAACTGAGACAAAGTTTCTCTTGGGCTTGGGAGTACCAGAGTCAGATTGAGGTGTGGATACAGTCATTTTTGGGTAATTTGATGCCATAAATTCAATGGTGTTGTATGTTTTCTGATCTGAGCAAAGCTTTTGCAACTTGATTCTAGAATGAGGTATACCCATTATTTTGCTGAGTTAATAAAAAGGCCTAGCCATTTGAGAGCAGGACTCGGAGACGTAGTCCACTAGGGATGAACTCCGTTATCATTTTTTTGTGTTTAGATTTGATGCTTATGTCTCTTCATTATTGATCTTTTCCTTCTTTAATGGTGCACTTAATTTATGCTCATTTAACACAATTATTTATAAGTCACTTCGATGAAAAGAACCTGGATCACTCGCCTGCGGGTGGATGGGTGTTTTGCAATCGGATTAAGTGATGTAGCTCGACCTGTGGGTGGTTGGGTACGTTACAATTCATATGTCTAGAAGCACAACTATCAATCAACCAAATATCATTACTAGTAGGAACCATAGTTGATATATCGAGGTTCCCTTAGGAAACCAATGTCTAATACATATTGAGGAACCATACAAGACACATCGAGGTTTCCTCCTGAAACCAATGTCTTTGTTCCTTCATCTGACCATCTGAGGCACGTCAGGATAAAGTCTGCATTCCCTCATATTATTCCATACATGACCCTCTGGGGATGATGTCTCATGATGATGTCTCAAACATCAACACATTGACACAAGCTTCATGTGATCTCGACTAAGAGGGTTTGTCACTACTTCTCACGTCCATATTGATCAATCCACACCAAATACTCATGTTGATATAAAACACCAACAACACCCATGCCATGGATTTAAACACCAACCAATAAAAATTTCAATCTTCATTCCTCATATCAAGGATATTCGTCCCACAATGGCTTGGTGATATTAACTTGTTCTCTTATTCCTATATATTGTTCACATGGATAAATCTCAAAATCTCATTGTGTTCTCCACTCACGATCACTAGTATCAATCCATAGTCTCATCTCTCACAACAAGCAAAATTGTGGAGAATGAAACTACTGTATGTTTATGACCACGTCATGCACAGCTTTAGCGTTAAGCTAACACAGTCTAAGGTGGATGACCTGCAAACAATCCTTGGTCACCTGGAAAGTTATCGAAACACAACTAGAGAGTGGCATACCACCCACTCATTCAAAATCATGCACCTCAAATCCAAATCGGGGATATGGTCGCTATTAGAATTTGGAAAAAGATCTGACATTATAGTCATAATTCTGGACTCAGCATCTTTCCAGAGAGAAAATGCTTTAGAGACGAAAGAATGAACGACGTCCCTGTGAGGTGGAAAGGGCAATGCCAAAAGGGTGTTTCCTGTAAGTCCTTCCTTTGCAACATAAATCTCATAGGAGCCTGTTACTTTAACAAAGGATGCATGGCGCAGGTTTGTTGTGTAGATCCCACTCAGGACTACGATTCTTCCTGGGACGTTTTGGTCCACGAATCACACACCTCCTCCATGCCATCAATCTCTGCAATAAGCTCTACATGCTCTCTCCTAATGAGAATGGGGCTCCTACTTTAAATAATAGCATGAATTCTTCCGTGACGAATTCCTCAAACATAAATCGATGGATCTCCTTCTCGCACAACATGCCCTTCACCATGGCACATTCCAAAGGTAAATGGTCTTGCTAAACGGTCACAACGGACATGACTTTCACTATGTCGACTTTCCACATTGATTGACAAACACACTAATATAAACAAATAGCAACAATCACTTACAATTCTAATCTAAATCTATAGAAGATTTCTCTCACATTTCTCTCATCATAATCTTGGGCCCTTCCTTAAGGGATTCAAGCCCAGTCCTGCTCTGATACCATGTTGATTTTTCATATGAGATGATATATGATCAATGTATTATTACAATGACGAGTGTTCCATATATAGAGAACATATGGTGACCATTCATGAAATGATGTGTCCCTTGGATAATAAATAAATACTTCTTTATTATATATATTTATATCTTGTATTATAAATAGCATGTCATATATATATATGTGTGTGTGTGTGTGTGTGTGTGTGGAAGAATTTCTTCCCGATGTTGTCCAAACATCAACATCTTCTATATTGAACTTTTAAATTCTTTTGATATACAAATTACATTTTAGTGTTTGGTCATGAACCTTTTCACACCCTTAGTCCTGGTACATGATTCAAAATATGTGGCGTATGATTGTTGTAAGTGCAGGTTACTTTACACATTGATATGCATTAGGACATTAATACAATAATATATAAAGTAATTATTTTAATAAGAAAAAAAGGATGATTAAATATTTTATGACTTTTTTTTAATATGGTCAAAATTTGATTATAAAATCTTTTTTGAAATTGTTTAATAATTGTTATTGGCATTGTCTAAAAGTTCTACATTATGGCATTTTTCATCGGAGTTTGGTGATATAAATCTAGGAGAAATTGCAATTTCCTGTAGTTAAATTGCATTTCTAAATACATAAATGGATTCAACACCCTGAAAAATCCTTGGGGCACTTGGATTATACACATCTAACCACAAAAGTATGTAGATCCAACAATTTCCCCCAGATTTCAGGCAAAATTAACCAAATAATATCCCCAAAAAAGAGCTAAAACTTAGAACGCTTAGACTACGTCATTGTTATTAATGTAAAAATGAATTCAACGCCCTTAAAATTATTTGGGAGTTCTCTAATGGCGGCGACATTGTTCCTATTGACCGTACAGAGGATGAAGTTTTTTTTTTGGATGACACTGAGTTTGAGGTTAAGTGTCTTGCAAATGGGAAAGATAAGGACATTGAAGGCTACCAAGATGAAATTTTTTAAATCAAAGGGCCTATCCTCATCCATCATATACACAAGTTCTTCAATTTAGCAGTTAAGTAGGGCTTCCCTAAACCCTGTATGCAAAGCCTCATTGTTCCTATTTTTAAAAATGGGGATAGAAACATTCCCTCTAATTATAGGACCATTGTGATTAGCCCAATTTTAGCCAAGCTTTATGGAAGTATTTTGGAAAATAAGATTATCCTTTGGCTAGAAAGTCGTGGTAAA
>JZKD02S0048186.1:10876-26018 GCA_000966675.3 Picea glauca
ATAAAAATAACAACAATCATATAATTTATAAATCTTCACAGTTAGATAAACCTGTATGCAAAGATCTATACATAATAGTTCAGTTGATGAAGAAGAGAAATCTGTCATTCATAAGATGAACTAAGTAATTGCTGTATTCTTTAAATTAGTGAAAGAAATCAGACATGGATCACATTAATTCAATCATATCATTCTGCAAAAAACTGTGATAGATAAAGTAGTCACTAATCAAGTGTAAATTGATAAGCATAAACATGAAACAAAAGATTGATATTATGAAAGCGAAAGCTGTAGCAGAACATCAACTTCTGTCTCAGTTTGTATTAGAAATCCATAATCCTGGTTTTCCCAAAAGTGAGGATGATCCTTATTACAAAAATAATAAGTATTTATAATTTTTTCCACAGGGTAAAACCTCCCTGTGGAAATTATCAAACTGTTTACATAAAATCTGGGAAGATATCCCAAGTTTAACTAAACTAGGAATCTAAAAAASTAAAATACACAAATATTCCCCTAGTCTGTCCAACATATCCCATGCAATTCGAATTTACCTGAAAAGGGACAAAAATGAACAAGTTAGAAGGATTTTTTATTAACAAAATGATAAAAATCTAATCCTATAGACTAGCTACAGAATCTTGCGATTCTGTAGCTGGTCTAAATAAGACACAGAATCAACGTCAAAATCGATTAAAAATCAAATTCAATTAACATCCAATAGCTATTTGAAAATGAATCATTCAATTTGAAGTTGTTATACAATTCGAAATCAAACAGGATCCAAATCAATTAAATGACTACAGAGATAGGCATATTCTGTTTTGTTTGTTACCACAAAGTCGGGTGGCAAAATTATATGGAACAACAATGCAATCGTTTCATATCAAATCGAATTCAACAAAATAAAAAAAAATCGCAAGCAATTGTTCTGCTGCCTTATCAACAGGAGATATGAATTCGACAAGATCATTTTCAAATCGTTATAACTGCATTGACATAACAACGATTCATGCCACGAATAGATCAATTCAAACTGGTGCGAAAATCAATTCAAATAAAATCATAACAGGATCGATTGATTGGTAACAGAATTCGTAATTTGTTATTGCAAATTGGGCAAACAAGATCGATTGACTTTGATCAAAATCGTTCATTTGACAATGAATTATAATCGGATTTGACAAAAATAACGAATGTTAATCAATTTGTTTTTACAAATCAAACAGAGAAACAATTAAAACACGAATCCAGCTGATAAAACAATCTTGCCAACTCAAGATAAGGGATAATCCAATCAGAATAAGGGTGAATCGAACAAAAAAGGTTTTAACATAGTCATTACGAATCAAAACCATTCCACGATTCGGGCGCATTTGCACAGGCTTAACTGAGAGCATTGTTTTCATACGAAACAGAGCAGTTCCTTCCAAATTGAAACCGAACAAAGTTGTATTCCTGTTCTGAGAATATTACATGACATATCACAAGATCGTAACAATCAAACTTATTGAAATTGCTTTCCAATCACAGCATATGAACCATAACGAAATCGAATCCAAACATGATCATATTCTAAATTGAGCATGAAAAACTTCCTGTTCGGAGTAGATGCAAAATAAGTTCAATTGAAAGCAAACCATGAGTTTCGTTAACTCAATCAAATCAAATCCAATCGAAAACCGATCAACTCCTGATAAAAATCTACCGGTGACTAAACTGGGAATGATCAAATCATGTATCAAAATGAAACTCCATTTATTTTTAGCAAAGTGAAACAATGTACAGGATGAACACCGAATGACAGAGGCATTTGAATGAGAGATAGAGCTATTCGAAAATAGAATTCAAATAATTATATTAAACTTGATCATTCACAAAACTAAAACGATATCAAAATTCATACTTGTATGGCTGGATCACAACAATTTGGAGTTGATAACGACTGTGGCCGATTCAACATTCTTGAAAAGGATGGAGCCAGTTGTCTTCTTCTTTTTATCAGTTGCTTGGAGCTGGTCTCTTTGGCTAGTCAATACTGCAACTTGACTTTCCAGCGATTGAATTATCGATTGAAGTAGGGGAACGTCAATGTAGTACCGTTCCAACCATAAATCACATTGGTCACATGATGACTAACTGGGTTTTGAAACAACAGGCGAGGGTTTGGATGTATTGCTGAGGGTTTCGTTAGGTAATTTGATACCAGGGTAGCTAGGGTTATTAATTAGGCAAGGGGGAAGATTCGAAACGAAATCATAAGGTGGCTCAGGGAATAAACCCTGTGAGTAAGGGTACTCATTGGCTACAAAATGTTCTATGTCAGAGTCCGAATCCTCACTAAGGACAATGGGCTTCTGCTCAATCGTGGGTTTGGGTTTATTCCTAGCCATCCTTGAAATAAGCCGAGCATTCTTTTTACCCTTGGCATTAGTAGTAGGGTTTGCCTTGGACTTTTTTCTTACAGGCTTTCTAATAGTCTCGGCCTTCTCAGTCCCAACGTCTGGTAAGTCAATAGCAAGGTTGGCCAAAGGCTTAGGAGCGGGTAATAGGATATGGAAGGGCATGGGTGGCCCGACCTTGGTTTCATTCACCACAGGCTTGTCAACCTGTATAGGGTCCATGTCATCGAAACCATTTCGAGCGACGAAATCTCTCCAGCTATCACCATGTAAACTCATGTGATAAACAATGATAAGTTTAATAATCCCATGGTGGAACAGGCTACTGTCAGCCTTCTCCTTTTTAAACCTTTTCGACATTTTATATAAGTTGCGCTGAAAGTAGAAAGGCATATTCAACGGATACCATATAAAATTCATTAGCAACCACAGGTGGTAGAGAAAAATGAGTCCGTATCGACCTTCACAGGTCACGAACTGCTTGACTAGCATCAAAAGGTCATGCCATCATGGTTTAAGCATAGATATGGGCATACCTCTGTCACAAGAGGTGACTTTGCGTGAGAGAAACAACAATGGCCATGGAACCTCTTGCACTTTCAAATTTTTGAACCAACGCTGACCCGTAACAGGTAACCCTATAGCAGAAGTGATAAATCCCTCATCGATTTCCAACTGGATGTCACCCACCTTGTCTCTACAGCCATCGAAAGTCAAAGCGAACTGCTGTGCCACAAATAAGTTAAAACCCTCAAATCTCTGCACGAAGGTGAGCCAACCGTTAGCCTCCAAGTCTTTCTGGGCATTATCAAACATTAACAAGGCTTGGCTGCCATTTGGCTCGATTCGCACGACTGGTGCCATGGAGCCGAGCACACGGTAAGCCCATGATTTGGATCATAGCACACACATAAGAAGAATTCATGCGGGGCTATCCGAGCTAACAGAGGTAAACGGTGAATAAGGGATAGGCATAAATGCCATCGTGCGAAGGTGGTGGAGTTTATCTATGCCATGCAAAATAGTTATTGCCAAAGTACAACTGCCAGCTTGTAGCTATTCTACCCATTATTGCATAACTCAACAGTCATGTCACTTGGCCGACCAATGAATCAAATGGTAAGTGTATAAACCAATGCGCGCAATCAACGTCGTGCCAAAGTTTTAAACCATCAATTATTCAATTTGAAACCAAAATCAAATATTTAACCATGCGCCAATGTATCAACTCATATCAATAGTTTAACCAATGTGCCGATGGGTCTTTATATAATCAACATACCAATAGTTATAAAAACACGAACATAGGCATTATATAAAAAGATACATATGAAGGATTTGATCATAACCCCTATGTGTTTTCATGAAACCAATGGTCAAGTAGGTCCAATAAAACACAAATCCAAATGCCAATGCCTTACAAACTTAATGAAACCAAGTCACACAATCAATACAAGGATTTCCAATGAGTACAGATCAAAAGGGCTTTTGCAAACTGCATAGCGATAAACGAAATGCAAGTGTAATAGGCATATTGACAAGAAAGATAACGACAATTCAAATAGTGATTCTAATGTGGCTTCGAAAGACCAATGTTTTCACGCTTACAGTCATGAAAACAAAACGAAAATAAGCGTGCAAAAGGCGCAAAGAATAAAAGTGTCATTCATTTGAAAATTGCGACGAAAAATCGATGTTTGCAAAACATTGGTGTAGGCAGCTTATAAGACAATGGAAAAATGTGATTTGGCTGCCAACAATGGCAACACACTGGTAGAAGCAGTTATCTCTACCAAAAGAATAGATTCAGATTAGGACAACAAAGATAATTTCAATTCGAAAATAACAACCAGAAAATAGTATAAACATCATCATTAACCAATTAATCCAACAATGTTTCGAAAGATGAAAACTGATAACAGTCTTAAGATCAGCAAGTCACGATATTAAAGATAAAATCTTCAATATTGTTGGCATAGCCACTGCTGCCAGTAGGCGTCCATAGCCTCGACAAGGTTTCCATTTAACCCACTCTGACATCTGTATCCTACCAAGAAGTTCTGGATTAGAATAAAGGACGTTAAGAGGTTTCTTATTTACGAATTTTCATATACCTGACATTGCTTCGTTGCCAGCGGGCCTGTTCAGTACCCTGGCAAAGTTGTCTTGGCGTCATGCATGCATTTACCCACTGCCAGCAGACCTGTTCAGTATCCCGGCGGGTTTACAAGCACTTCCCACAGCTCTTATTAATATATTTTTTTTTTTTTTTCATAGATATGTATCTGAGTGGGGTGACGCTGAAAATCATGATACTTTAACATATTTTTTTAGACTTCATCAGAATTTTTTTAGAACTGTCCTTTATCAAGATCCGGAGATGTTTCATTTACGAAAACAACTTCCTAAGGCAGGGAGACATCTTTTGAGTCATTCCCTTAAGGAAAAGGGACAACATAAAAAGATAATAGATGATCATGACAAGCTTTACTCAGATATTGAAATCAATCAACTTCTTACAAACAACAGACTTTTCCAACATAGATATAAATTTCAGAAATATACCATTGATGTTTATACAAATTCTCTTAGCAGTTATTTCAGCGAAGGAATTTTCTTAGGTCTGCATAGTTCAGTGTACAGGTATGTGTATTTGAAAGAAAACACCAACTGATAAATTCAAAGAGAAATCAAAACAACAAGGAAAATGAAAAAGCACACAAAATCAAAATATGTACATAAAATACAAGGGTCGTGATCAAGCAAAGTATCTCTTCAAGGCTTGGCAATTCACCGGGTAGGTGTCAAGCTGCCTTTCAAGATTCTGCAGTCGAAAAGAACTAGGACCCAACTTTTTAGCAATTAAAAACGGTCCAAGCCATAAGTTTTGAAATTTTGTGTGTTCTCCCTTTCCCTCATGCGGTTTGTCCCATTTCAAGACGAGATCACCTACTTCAAAATTCCTATCAGAAGCAGAGTTAGAATCGAACCATCTTTTAACCAATTGTTGATGTTGATCTAACTTACGTTTAGCTTGGGATCTTACCTCTTCTAGCTTCATCAAAGCATTAATTTGGTTTTCTAGAGGGGGACAATCTTCTTCTTGAACTTTCTATGATAACTGAAGCGAAGGAAGAAGAATGTGAGGTGGAAGAATTGCTTCTCTGCCATAAACGAGAAAAAAGGGGGAGTTACCTATAGCATATTTTGGCATTACCCTATCATCCCATAACGCGTTTAGCAGCACATTGTGCCAATTTTTGTGATTTTCAACCGCAGTTCTCTTGATAATTTTAATCAAGTTCTTGTTTGTTGATTCTGCCAATCCGTTGCCCTGGGGGTAGTAACTAGCATAATACTTCAACTTAATTCCTTTTTCCAAAGAGAACTCGCTCATCTCAAGAGAATAAAAGTAAGAAGCGTTGTCAAAGACTAAACAGTCAGGGATACCGAAACGAGTGATAATATTCGAATTTAGAAAGGCGATTACCTGACTGGTGTTGACAGTTCTTAACGCAACAGATTCAGACCATCGTGTAAAGTAATCCGTGGCTGTCAAAATAAACTTATGCTGTTGGGAGGATGGAGGGTTGATTGGACCTATGATATCAAGGCCCCACTGCTGGAAAGGAGAATCTACTGAAACGGGTTGCAAAGGAAAGGCTGGTTTTTGTAACCGCCTCGATGCTTTCTGACAGATGATACATTTACGACACAAGGCATGAGCGTATCTAAAAAGAGTAGGACAATAATAACCGGCTCTTAGAACTTTATGAGCAGTGGTGTCACCACCAAAATGACCGCCAGCTTCTCCTACATGCAACTCTAGCAAGACTTTTTCTGCTTCATTTTTTTCGAGGCAGTGCATCAGTACGCCATCAAAATTTTGACGAAAAAGGATACCATTTATAAAATGAAAGGAGGCATAATTTAACCTCAACGCTCTTCTCTTAGGGGGATCTAAGTGACGAGGTGCTGATCCATGTTCAAGATAGAATCTAATATCACCGTACCAAGGACTAACAAGGTTTTGTGCACAACAGATTAGACTTTGATCGCATTGTCCTAAGTTTGACGTATCACTTTCTTCTTGCTGTCTTGCCTCCGAATCAATGACCAAATTACACAACCCTTGGCCTCTCACAATCTGAGCTGGGGTGATTTCTAAGTCATACTCCTACAAGGAGGTGACCCAGTTAGCTCTATTTTCTCCTAACTCCTTCTGCACTAACAAGTTCCTCACGGTTGGGTAAGGGATAATGACTTTTGTCCTCGACTTCAAAAGATAGGACCAGAAGTGCTTGACTGCTTTGAAAATAGCGTAGGCTTGCCGATCAACCGCTGGATAGTTAAGTTCAACACCTTTGAAAGCATAGCTCATAAAGGCGATGGGTACTTCATGGTTCTCAGCATTCTTCTAAGTTAGGACGGTGGCATAGGAACGGTCAGAAGCAAAAGTATAGAGTGTAAAATCTTGAGAGAAGTCAGGGCTCATGAGAGACGGAGCGTCTATTATGGCCTTCTTTATTGCATTGAAATCCTGATTTTCTATGAGTCCCCAGTGATATTGGGTGTCTTTATTAATCAAATGTTGTAAAGGCCTGACCATTTCAGAGAAACTGGGGACGAATCTCCTCATGAAGTTAATCTGGCCTAAGAAAGATTGCATGGATTTTTTGGATGTAGGAGGGGGAATTTTTGCAATGAATTGAGTCCTATTGGGGTCAATAATCATTCCTTCGCTAGACACAATGAATCCTAAGAGTTTACCCTGTTCTACTGCAAATATGGAATTTTTAGGATTCAGGGAGATGTCGTATTTACGACATCGCAGTAGAACGGATCGTAAGTGAGCTAGATGATCATCTTTGTTTTTAGAATATACAGTCACATCATCCAAGTAAAATACAACGAACTGATTGATTAAGCCTCAGAAAGCGATGTCCATCGCTCTCTGAAAGGTGGCACCAGCATTAATCAATCCAAAGGGCATTTTACGATAAGCTTAAGTGCCCCATGGGGTACGGAAGGTAGTTTTGAGTTGGTCTGGTGGAGACATTAGGACTTGGTTATACCTAGAGAAACCATCTAACAGGGATAGCCTCTCGGAACCAGATACCTATTGAAGGATCTGTTCCATGGGTGGGACAGGATAGTTGTCTTTATCAGACACTCTATTGAGGTTTTGGAAATCGACGCAGAGTCAGATTTCCTCATTTTTCTTCCGAACTGGGACAAGGTTAGAAACCCATTGAGTGTGCCTAACAGGAAAAATTATTTTAGCATCAAGGAGCTTATTCAATTCTTTTTTAATGGTCGGTTCAAGTTTAGGGTGCATTTTCCTCAATTTTTGTTGAAAGGATAAGGTTTGGGGCTTCATCAGGATGACATGCTGTATGATATTAGGATCGAAAGTTTTAAGATCATCATACGTCCATGCAAAGACATCCTTAAATTCTTTAAATAATTTAACAAATGCAGTTTTTTCTTGTCGAGAACATCCCAAGCCTAGGCTAATGCACTAAGGATTTTCATTAGTTCCTAAGTTTAATTTTTCATAAGACAACGAGAAACTATTGGTTTTATAGTTGACCGTCTTTTTAAATTTATCTTCAAAATCATAAAACTTCTCTAATCTAACTATAGATTTGGGTATGGAATTTAGCATGTCTGACAGAGCTTCAGGAGTTTTCGGATAAGGTATTACCGTAAAATTGTGCAAATTGTCATCGTGCGTGCGTTCATCTATCACCGCGCCTTGAAAGGTTTCTTCCATGTGCAGAAAGTTGATGATCTGCTGATCATCGTCAAAGACTCTCCAGTTCCTGATATTTTCAGGAACAGATGGTCGAAACAACAGCTCGACGGAGAATGCGTCTGGGGACATGCCTTTTGCAGGAAGAAGTTTAGAAGCTACATTAGCTAATAAATCTGCTTCAGCATTATTTAATCTAGGAATGGAATTTATATTGAAAGCAGAAAATTTATTCATTAAACTCCATACCTCAGATTGGTATCTCTTGAGATCCGGAGAAAGAGAGTGGATAGAATCTCTTACCTGTCTAACCACTATTTCAGAGTCGCCAAATACAACCAGGTTTTGAATGTTCATATCCAAATATTTTCTGAGACCTTGCAGTAAAGCCTCATATTCTGCAGTATTATTAGTACATTCAAATTCTAGTCTACATGAAATTAATGTCTTGTTACCTGCCGGATCGATAATGATGCAGCCTGCACCAGCTCCTTCTTTAGACTTAGACCCATCGAAATAAAGAGACCAAATTTGATTTCCATCGAGCACATGGGACCGTTGTATAGAAGCTGTTGGTTGCATATATGCTACAATCTTGGACTGCTGTTGTGGATTGATGATAGGTGAAGCCTCGACCATGAGATTTCCGAAGAAGGTGTCCATCCCTTAGACTTCGGGTGAATCAACAGAAGGTGTGAATGGTTCGTTAGGATCGTTCAAATCTGTGACTGTGAACTTAAGGTAGCATTAACGATTCACCTTGATCTTGTTGGGCTTGCCGTTCTTTGGAAGCCATAGGTGAGACCAGTCTGTCGTGAAGTAACCATGTAGCTGCTCCGACCAGTACCTGCTTAAAAAAATACCATACACTTCTAGAATATCCACAACGATTATATCAATAACCTGATGAACCTTGGGGTTAGACGATAATCTAATAAGTACATTTTTTAGTTTGCCTATAACTTTAACATTGGTTCGATCAAGTTGTATGATTTTTAAAGTAGACGGTTCCACTTCAGCGTTAATCTTCTGGCAGACAGACCATGGCATCACATTGGACGACACCCCTGAGTCCACCATACAATTATGCATGTTTCTATTGAAAATTTTGAAAGTTAACAAGAAAGGAGGTATATTTTTTCGAGTACTAAGAGTAGCAGCTTGTGGATTTTTACTCGTAGTTTCTAAGGCTACTTTATCTACATTATTTACATTACTTACAGGAAGGCTTACTTTATCTTGGGGATCATGATTATTTTTAGTGGAAGTCTTCTGAGGAACTTTGTTTTGCACAACCTTATTAATATTTGAATTACCATTTTTGCCGTTCTCTGAAATATTTTGCAACATTTTTTGAAGCAGAAATGGAAACTTCAATAACTCATAAATAGAAATGTTAGCCCTTAACTTTTTAAGATCTTCAACAACATCATAATCTAAGTTGGGGTTCACATTACTCTGTTTAGTCTCAGCTGGTTTAGATTGCTTTGGAGGCGAAGTTGTAGTGTTTTCGGTAGAAGGTTTGTTTGCTGTCTTACTCCTGGTATTATAAGGATGAACTGTCTCGAAGTTAGCTTGAAAGATGCTATCCGAGAAGTGTCCAAAAATGTTTGGAGAAGACTCTTCTTCTTGAGTTGTTTCTTGTTCAACTACCTCCTGAGGGATCTCAGGGAGTATCAAGTTATCTTGGGCTTCTAGAATTGTTTGAAGGGCGCATTGCAGACTTTCTAGATTAAGGCCTTCGGTGGTTGGATTAGGTCGGTTGGTAGGAAAAGGCTTCCGAAACGGGGGTTTGTAAGGTCCTTTGCTTGAGGAAGCTTCTTCGGTTGACTTTTTTAAGTCTATAACTTGATTTGACAGTTTTTGGACAACTTTAGTTAAGTTTTCTAAATCCGAGCTTTCAGGTTGTGTTTTACTTGGAGTAGGTTTGGGGAGAATTTYGACCTTCTTTTTGGAAGAAGAACTAGTCTCTGTTTCGTTGCTAGAAGAGTCTTTGAGACTAAGTATGTCTTTTTCAATCTGGTTGGCCTCCTCGAAKGCCTCTAACAACGTGGCTTTCTTAGATCATTTAACCCAAATAGCTATACTTTGATGCAAAGCTTTAGTGTAGTAAGCTATTATAAGACTCTCGGTAGGCATGGAATCCGCAGGGATTTGGTTTTTAAGTGTTAAGAATCTTTGATTAAAGTCTTTAAATTTTTCTTTTGGGTTCATTCTTAAGCTAGAAAGGTCCATAACTAGGATTTCCAGAGGTTTGCCATCTCTGAACTTTTCCAAAAAGCATGACTCGAACTTTTCCCAAGACACGATGGTACGGGGTTGTTGGGAAAAGTACCATGTGGATGCATTTCCCTCGAAGGTATAAGGGAACAACCTAAAGACAACGTCTCCATGTTCGACATTGCGGAGTCTAATGGCTAACATAAACTTTTTAATGTGATCTTCAGCGATCTATTTTGAGTTAGGGTCAAACTTAGGAAGCCATTTCTCTGGGTGTTTAGGTAGAGGGTGCTGAGCTCCAGGTACAACTACGACATCCTGATCAAGCCAGGGTCTAGCAGGGTTGTTCTGATTTTCCATTGGGGTAGTGGGTGTGGAAGGCTGAGAAAGGGAATCAACTTCGTCAGAGGAATCTCCTCCAGAAGAAGAAGGAGATGATGGAGGTTGTGAAGGAGGTATCCTAGATCCTCCTGCAGCAGTATTTAAGATTGGATCTGTGGGATTCACAGTGAGGTTAGTGTCTCCTAATTGTTCTCTGATATCAGAGAAGTCCAAAGGTTGACCCCACGGATGATTTGGTTGCCTCAGACGAGCTAAGGCACTATGTGTTTTTATAAGAGATTGACGAAAAATCTCTTGTATGTCACCACCTGTAGGATTAGGGGTTGCTGGCTCAACTGTGATCTGTGGATCGTTGGTTGAAGTAGTTGCTGTTTGAGGGGGGATGTTATCATTTGAATGGATTCTAGTCACTATAGGTGATCGATTAGGGGGTGGAGGAGTCTTGTGACCGCCTCCTGCCATTAATTAAGTTCAGGCCCTCCTTCTAGCACCATTTGTTGACAAGCGAAATTGACTGTCCGTCAACTGGAAGAGTGGAACCGGTCCGGGGTTGTCTAATAACCCAAGCCGTTTGGAATGAACCACCCTGACGGGTTTAGCGGCTCAATTAGCCGATCTAAGGTCCTAAGAAAACAAAAAGAAAAACTATTCTAAACTAACTAAACTAACTAAAAACAAAATAAAACAAACTAATAAACTAATCTAACTAAACCTAACTATTAAACAAACTAAACTAAAACTAATTATTAAAACAAACTAAACTAATCTAACTATTCTATAAATACAATCTACTAACTACTACTATACTAACTCTAACTAATTAACTATCTAATTACTAACTGAAATATAACTTATTCACAAATTGTACAATATCTACAATCTACAGATTTAAATAAAACCTGAAAAAATTCATTTATATTCTGCCCTGATGACAGAAAAATATATTTTTTGGTTGTTTTTATGATTTTTTGAACAAGAAATAAAACAAAACTAACTAGACTAAATCACTAATATAAGATACAAATATATCTAACTAAAATACTAATATTATACTAACAAATCAATGAAAATAAGTTACAAACTGACCTGGAGGAATGCTCCAGATTTGTCCTGTGTATGATGATTGTCTTAGCTAATCAGAGGGAGGAAACCTGCACTAAATTATCCAGGAGCTTATCGTAAACGAAACGCTGCAGTGCTCTACAAGTTTGATTATAGGACAAACAAGACATAAAAATAACAACAATCATATAATTTATAAATCTTCACAGTTAGATAAACCTGTATGCAAAGATCTATACATAATAGTTCAGTTGATGAAGAAGAGAAATCTGTCATTCATAAGCTGAACTAAGTAATTGCTATATTCTTTAAATTAGTGAAAGAAATCAGACATGGATCACATTAATTCAATCATATCATTCTGCAAAAAACTGTGATAGCTAAAGTAGTCACTAATCAAGTGCAAATTGATAAGTCTAAACATGAAACAAAAGATTGATATTATGAAAGCGAAAGCTGTAGCAGAACATCAACTTATGTATCAGTTTGTATTAGAAATCCATAATCCTGGTTCTCCCACAAGTGAGGATGATCCTTATTACAAAAATAATAAGTATTTATAAGTTTTTCCACAGGGTAAAACCTCCCTGTGGAAATTATCAAACTGTTTACATAAAATCTGGGAAGATATCCCAAGTTTAACTAAACTAGGAATCTAAAAAASTAAAATACACAAATATTCCCCTAGTCTGTCCAACATATCCCATGCAATTCGAATTTACCTGAAAAGGGACAAAAATGAACAAGTTAGAAGGATTTTTTATTAACAAAATGATAAAAATTTAATCCTATAGACTAGCTACAGAATCTTGCGATTTTGTAGCTGGTCTAAATAAGACACAGAATCAACATCAAAATCGATTAAAAATCAAATTCAATTAACATCCAATAGCTATTTGAAAACGAATCATTCAATTTGAAGTTGTTATACCATTCGAAATCAAACAAGATCCAAATCAATTAAATGACTACAGAGATATGCCTATTCTGTTTTGTTTGTTACCACAAAGTCGGGTGGAAAAATTATATGGAACATCAATGCAATCATTTCATATCAAATCGAATTCAACATAATCAAAACAAATCCCAAGCAATTGTTATGTTGCCTTATCAACAGGAGATATGAATTCGACAAGATCATTTTCAAATCATTATAACTGCATTGACATAGCAACGATTCATGCCACGAATAGATCAATTCAAACTAGCGCGAAAATCAATTCAAATAAAATCATAACAGGATCGATTGATTGGTAACAGAATTCGTAATTTGTTATTGCAAATTGGGCAAACAAGATCAATTGACTTTGATCAAAATCGTTCATTTGACAATGAATTATAATCGGATTTGACAAAAATAACGAATGTTAATCAATTTGTTTTTACAAATCAAATAGAGCAGCAATTAAAACACGAATCCAACTCATAAAACAATCTTGCCAACTCAGGATAAGGGATAATCCAATCAAAATAAGGGTGAATCGAACAGAAAAGGTTTTAACATAGTCATTACGAATCAAAACCATTCCACGATTCGGGCGCATTTGCACAGGCTTAACTGAGAGCATTGTTTTCATACGAAACAAAGCAGTTCCTTCCAAATTGAAACCGAACAGAGTTGTATTCCTGTTCTAAGAAGATTACATAGATCACAAGATCGTAACAATCAAACTTATTGAAATCGATTTCCAATCGCAACAGATGAACCATAATGAAATCGAATCCAAACATGATCATATTCTAAATTGAGCATGAAAAACTTCCCGTTCAGAGTAGATGCAAAACGAATTCAATTGAAAGCAAACCATGAGTTTCATTAACTCAATCAAATCAAATCCAATCGAAAACCGATCAAATCCTAATAAAAATCTACCGGTGACTAAACTTGGAATGATCAAATCATGTATCAAAACAAAACTCCATTTATTTTTAGCAAAGCGAAACAATGTACAGGATGAACATCGAATGACAGAGGCGTTTGAATGAGAGACAGAGCTATTCGAAAACAGAATTCAAATCATTATATTAACCTTGATCAGTCACAAAACTAAAATGATATCAAAATTCATACCTTTATGGCTGGATCACGACAATTTGGAGTTGATAATGACTGTGGCCGATTCAACATTCTTGAAAAGGATGGAGCCAGTTGTCTTCTGCTTTTTATCAGTTGCTTGGAGCTGGTCTCTTTGGCTAGTCAATACTGCAACTTGACTTTCCAGTGATTGAATTTTCGATTGAAGTAGGGGAACGTCAATGTAGTAACGTTCCAACCATAAATCACATTGGTCACATGACGACTGTGTGGGTTTTGAAAGAGCAGGCGAGGGTTTAGACGTATTGCTGAGGGTTTCGTTAGGCAATTTGATACCAGGGTAGCTAGGGTTATTCCTTAGGCAAGGGGGAAGATTCGAAACGAAATCATAAGGTGGATCGGGGCATAAACCCTGTGAGTAAGGGTACTCATTGGCTAGAAAACGTTCTATGTCAAAGTCCGAATCCTCACTAAGGACAATGGGCTTCTGCTCAATCGTGGGTTTGGGTTTATTCCTAGCCATCCTTGAAATAAGTCAAGCGTTCTTTTTACCCTTGGCATTAGCAGTAGGGTTTTCCTTGAGCTTTTTGCTTACAGGATTTTTAATAGTCTCGTTCTTCTCAGTCCCAACGTCTGGTAAGTCAATAGCAGGGTCAACCGAAGGCTTAGGAGTGGGTAATAGGATATGGAAGGGCACAGGTGGCCCGGCCTTGGTTTCATTCACCACAGGCTTGTCAACCTGTATAGGGTTCGTGTCATCGAAACCATTTCGAGCGACGAAAGATCTCCAGCTATCACCATGTAAACTCAAGTGATAAACAATGATAATTTTAATAAGCCCATGGTGGAACAAGCTACTGTCAGCCTTCTCCTTTTTAAACCTTTTCGACATTTTATATAAGCTGCGCTGAAAGTAGAAAGGCATATTCAACGGATACCCTAAAAAATTCATTAGCAACCACAAGTGGTAGAGAAAAACGAGTCCGTATCGACCTTCACAGGTCACAAACTACTTGACTAGCATCAAAAGGTCGTGCCATCATGGTTTAAGCATAGATATGGGCATACCTCTGTCACAAGAGGTGACTTTGCGTGAGAGAAACAACAACGACCATGGAACCTCTTGCACTTTCAAATTTTTGAACCAACGCTGACCCGTGGCAAGTAACCCTATAGTAGAACTGATAAATCCCTCATTGATTTCCAACTGGATGTCACCCACCTTGGCTCTACAGCCATCGAAAGTCAAAGCGAATTGTTGTGCCACAAATAAGTTAAAACCCTCAAATATCTGCACGAAGGTGAGCCAACCGTTAGCCTCCAAGT
>JZKD02S0048219.1:0-14501 GCA_000966675.3 Picea glauca
TGTTGTGGTTTCAACTTCATGTTCCTTAATGAATATCACCCCTCTTATTTTTTGGAGTGATTTATCTATGTTGGGGTTCTCATGCTCAAATGAGAAAGTGACTATAAAGTTTTGTTGTAGTGTTTCCCAGCTCGTAGTTCCTTTGTGCAGTTCCTGGTCTGTGTACCAGTTTGTGGGATGCCCTTTGGTGTGTGTAAAAAATTATGGGGCCATTCCTCTGGGGGTATCATTCTCAATAGCGCTATGGACTTCTCCAAATGTTTCGTTGGTGTTCCCTATCCATTGCATTTCTAAGCTACGCTCCTCTTTTGTTCTGCACCAAATATGATGCACAATAGTCTTTTGCATTGGTACCAGTCCTTGATTGTTTGTTTGTGTGCACCCCACCATCTTGCAGATGTAGGCCTAAGTGCAATGTCAAGAGATAACAATATTTGACTATCTAGTACTTCATCTTCATATCTTGTTAGGAATTCTTCCAAGTCATTGATTCCATGGAAACTTGGAGGTTCTCTGATTTCTGTCCCAACCCACCTTACTACGCGGTCTATTCTTGTGCATCTTCTAGTTGATACCTCATGTAGGCGCTGCTTCCAGTTCTCTAGGCCCGTGTCTGATTCAGAAGTACATGACATGATGCTTCTCCAGCTAAGTAAACCATCGACAATTGGGTTAATGTAATTCTCAGTGCACACAGTGGTTTGGTACAATTGGTTAATTTCTTCTAGGTATAAACATGTTGGTTCTACAAATCTTTCGACTTCTGATGGATCTAGAGGCACGATAACCCTATATTCTCCAGACTCAAATGCCATCTTATTGGTCTTTAGTTTGATTATCACTTGATTATCAAATTCCCAATCCAATCCCAGTAACGCTGGATATGGTGTTGTGCCATCCACTATTTATATCACTTCGAAGTCTACCTTAGTGCACACTCCATCCATATCTACTGTCACTCCTTTTAGCCTCCCTATTGGTAGAAATTTGTGTTGGTTTGCTAAATTTAGTTGGACTGGTGAGTATCCTAAGGTAGGTTCTCCCATGCATTTCTATGTCTTTTTGGGAAATACATTTACTTCAGATCCTAGGTCTAATATCACATCACCCATGTTAAAATATCCGATGTTGGCATTCAATCTAAACTCTCTGTTGGTTCTCCTTATGGAATGGAGGTGATTGACTATCCTCTGTTCTAATTTTCCCTCAGAGTTTGTGGTACATCTATCTAACAGATTCTATAATACTAAAACAGATTATGGGTCCTTGAATACTTGAATACATGATTGTAGGAAAGTTTTAATACAACTTACTTGGTTTCCCAGGTGGACTTCACTAGTATGGTCCAATGATGATGACATTTCATACATTGGGATGCCTTGATTATGTTGCACGATAGATGTAGATGCACCATTCTACTTGCTAAATTCTTGTTTGGCCTCCTTAAAGGTCTCCTTCTCCTTTTCTGCATCAAATCGCTTAGGTGGCTCAATATTCTTCTTAATCCACTGGTTTTGTACTGGTTCTTGTTTTTCCGCATCATTTCCTATTTTAGCATCTTCGCACATCACTATGTTGATGTTTCTTCCTTCATCCCTTGCTTCTGCTCAGATCCACTGAACATTATGATTGTTCTGATTCCTTTTTTCTTGGATCTTTACTAATAGTGTCAGACATTCTTCTGTATCATGATCCAATGCGCGAAAATACATACAAGTTGCAGGTGGAAGTGGACATTCTCTTGCATAGCGTCATGGCTGTTGGCAGTTATGGCACACTACTGGGCCTCTTCCATGTCCAAATCCTCCTCTACCTATTCCACCTCCTCTGTACCCAGCTCGATCTCCATGCGGTATATTGTATTGAGGTACCTGATTATATTGCGTAGGGTTACACTGCAGTTGCACAATGTTATACTGTTGTTGTGTATTATTATACTATGGTAGTGCCTAATTTAATTGCGGTGCAGCTTGCCCCATCATCAATTCAGATTGCACCCTATATGTGTCTGATGTCCTTTCCCTCATCAGATCCATTGTTCTACAGTCTTTTTCATTGTTCCCTATTGACTTGCAAAAAGTGCAGTATGCATTCTTTGGTACTCTCTAGTATTTCTGCATCATAGGACAATGATATGGATCATTCCCATGTGTTTTGCAAATTTCACACCAGGGTCCTCTTGTTGGCAAAGGATTTGGCAGCCTTGTTGCCATATACTGTGTGAATGTTGGACATTCATTCTTATGGTTCCCTTTTGTTCTACATGTGGTACACCAAACAACTTCTTTCTTGTCCTTTCCCTAATTCTGATTGAGCTAGAAGGTAATATTCTTCAGGTCCTCCTTGAAATCCTCTATAGCTGGATCTGTCTCGTGGTATTGATTCTCCTCCATTTGCAAGGCTTCCTATAGAGCCTCTGCTTGAGATTGGAATTTATGTTGTCTGAGTGGGTATTTCAGGTGTGGTAACAAAGAATTCACAAATAGATGCCTATGTTTCATAACTGTCATGGCATACCTCAACTTCCCTTTTAAACGCTTAAATCGTTGGTCAATTTCCCAAACAGATTCTCCTGGTTTCTGTCGGATTTCTATCATTTCGCTCATGTATTGATCCTCTGATCTCAGCTTCTAGAACTCATTAATCAGTAACTTCTTAGTGTTTGTCAGTGTCCTTGTCGTCACAGGTGCATTGTTTGCGTCTAGACTCATATACCAGTCTAGTGCGTGGTCTCTTAGCATAATGGATAACTGCGCAAGTTTAGTATATTCATTAGTGATATGTTTTGATTCCCATATATTTGCACAAATGACCAAGTGTTTCTCAGGGTCTTCTGCTGCTTCTCCTCGAAATTCTGGTAACCTAATGGTGGGATCATGTTTTGCCATTACAAACTGTGTCAGACTACTATTTCTATGTGGTGTAGATCCTTGACTAGTATTTCTTGAACTGGCTCCCCCAGTTGTTGTTCCTTGTGTGGATGTACTTCCTTCTTTTGTCCTTCTCCCGAGACTTGGTTTTATAAATGATGGTGTTCCTATTGGTGTATTGGTCACACATGGGTTCAGAGGTTCCACACTGACATTCACATGGATAGGATCACTGCCTTCTCTTCTCGCTCTTGGATCTGTTGTCTTTCTCTCATATGTTGTGCACGAGATTTCCTCAATCTTCTCCACAACCCAAATATCTTCTACCTCTTCTTCATCACTTGCCAAGCCTTCCATTGCAATTATAGCTCTCTTCTTGGTATTCACCTTGTATTGGTAGGGTACTCCACTACACATCTTTCTAGCAGCCACCATGATCTGCTTGATCTAGTCGTCATCCGTCATGATTGGGTCCAAGGATTCCTCCTTTCTTTTATCCACTTCTCCTTCCATTTCTCCTTTTTCTATTAGTGCTTCCCCCCTTTGCCCATGCATATAGGGAAGTTTAATTGTCTGATTTCATTTTCATTACACCTTTGTTATACAAAAAGATCTTAATAGAAGTGTACAATGATATGATATACCTTCCTTGAGGTCCACGTAGAAAGACTTGCTCTACTATGTTTTACGACTTCATGGTATCTATTGCAAACTTTGTTATAAATCCTGCTACAATACTGCCGAGCCAAAAATCTACTGTGCAGGTGAAAGTTTTGTTCACCTGCTGTAACTGTGTGATCTGAACTAGGGTCCACTCTAACTGTTAGATCCGATTTGTTGCACAGGTATCCTTCATCCTCAATATCCATTCTTGCAATACGTGTGGAAAATCACAAAAAAAGACTTCATGCAGGTCAGCAAACACATTCTTCTCCAAATATTTGTGCAGTGTTACTCTAGGGTTTCTGTTATCTTTCTGCGCAAACTCTATCTCCTTTGTCTTTAGCCAGCTTTCGATCTTTGCTTTTGTGGGATTCCATGGTCTCAACATCCCCTTCTAGCGATGCATTCTTCTCACCTTCTTGTCATCTGATTCTGTATTCCCTTGAGATGCCTTCTGCAGATCTTACATTATTTTAACAAATCTTCAACGGATCACCCATCCTTCTACCAGATCTTCAACAAATCTCATCCCCTCAATCCTATGCTGTTCCGACCAACGACAAAAAAACCATTTTTTGGTTATTATTTATATGTCTAATTTTATATTCTTATCTGAAGTGACCCAGGGTTCATATCTATTCGGGATTCCAATAAAGCCTCTAAAACTATCGGCCCTCCTGGTAAACTAGAAGGTAGCGCAGTACACAGAGTGCACTGCACAGTCTCACCCGAGATAGTCTTTTTGGGTGACTGTAATACCCAAGTGCTTGTTGTCCAAGATTGAGTGGGGATTTTTTAGTGTGTGTTGTGGATTCTATTTGTTTTATTAGCAACAATATGTCAATCACTGATATTAGTTATCCTGTTGTTCCTTATGCATGCATGCAAATAAAGAGATCTAACTACTTCATCGAGCATTTGCATAAGAATTTAACCATTAACAACAAATATATAACCAATATTCATTCCACGCAACACATAAATTACCATGGTTCACCCCCTCCTGTGATACATCCACAAATATTTGGCTCTAAGGATCTTTTATTATAGGTATGTCATGCATGGCACCACTCACACTATAGATATTTTCATACATTCATCAATCAAACTCCCTGACCTTTATGAGGCTTACTAGATCGCACCAGGATCCTCATCCTATGATCTAACCCTCAAGGTCGTGTCCCTTTTCCCTCCCATATCTCAACAACTTACAACCAAGGTATCATGTCATACTTGTGTGACAAACCTGTTACTCTATCTCATGCGAGTAACTCATAACAATCATCTAATATACTGAACCCCCCCCTAGACCTTATAGGTGTCTATTTATACCTATTCTTGTCTCATCGACCATTACATTCTCTTACCAAAACCCTAATATACTGAGATCTTCTTGCATGCTAGCCTTGCACACTTTTCTCCTTTGCATGCACGCTTTCTTCCGCTGCTTTTCTGCTAGTTGTCTTTCTTTCCCTTCTTCTTGCATGCACGCCTCACATGTTTTTATGCCAACTATTTTTCCTCCACATCATGCCTTTTCCCCAAAATGGGCATGTGCCCAACACTCATGTACTCCTCTAAATATTCCATATAGGGCTCATCCTGCTCAACCTGCATCAATGGACCTATGGCCTCATCCCCCAAAAATTGAGACATAGTGGGTCTGGGGTATTTGGTGTACAAGTGGGGGTGGATCTGCATGGTATTGCATGTGTGGTTTCCTTCTCCATTGTTTGAACCCCCATCCCCATTCTGGTTCTTCTTCATTATGCCCTCCAACAAATTCCTAACAAACTGCCCCATGAGGTCCATCATGGCCTTTTGACCCTTGGCCAAGACATTCAATATATTTAACAAACTATTGATCCTGGTATCATATTCTTCCCCAATAGTTCCTTTACCCTTAGGTGTTATAGATGGTGTTTCCTCTCTTGTCCCTTCTTCTTCTTCCCACCCAGGGGGATCTGGGGTTCTTCCTCTACGTCTCCGGTAGGTAATGTTCTTCTTGTCTTATGGTCTCATAAATTTGATTACAAATGCCCCTTAGAGCCCACAACTATAGAGGAACATGCTTTGATACCACTGTAGTATTCCCACTACTTTTTCTGGAATTTTTTCTCAGTTTAGAGAGTAATTGTTCTGTCAAACAATTGTTGTTTAGAAGAATTGAATGTCTGTTGATATAGTATTTTTAGCACAGTTTATTATTCCCCATGAGATCTAATGGATACTCAGATTTGGAAGGAAATATAAACTGAAATCGTCCGACATATATGAAGCTCAAAGAAAATAATATAGTTAATACATTGTAGCAGCCATTAAACATTTATTTGATCAACAAACAGAACTAAAATATGAAGTAATGAACCTGATACTTATTGTTGTAGTAATCCTTACAGGTGTTGAGGGATTAACATAGTATATGGTTACCAAAGGGGGTCGTACACCCAACTATGAGTACCCTCGATCAGAGCTACCATAAATTACAAAGTGAATGTGCCCAACTTAGAAGAAGAAGCCTCCACCAACCAACAGCTTGATACACACTCCCATCTCACCTCTCAACAATGAAAAGCTCCAACAATACCAAGAATAAACTCTTCTCTGATTTAGCACACTCTGCCAAGAAGAAATGTGTGGTATGGGTAGGAAGTGCAACCTGTAGAATATGAGACTCGGACTGGGTAAATAAATATGTCCCTACAGGACGTAAGGGACTCTAACTGATAAACTACAATCTCAACACTTCCACCAATGGATACCAAGAGGAAAATTGCCCCACAGTGATGATAATACAACCCAACAATAATATTCTTCAATTATTCTCCTTGAAATTGCTCCTATCTTTAGGAAATGCACCCCCACTTGCTCCAGATGAGTGAGGTAAGGACCCACACATGAAAACTATGTCCACTAGCTAGATTGTGCACCCAACTCCTTAGGAATGCGTCCAGATTGAGGGGAACTCGGTTTTCCAAGAAGAATTCGACCTCCCCACTTAAAAACTCTACTAAGAAAGATGGAAATACAATCCAGTTGAATCACAATGAGAGATATGCAATGATCTCTCCCTTAGACTAACTAGGGTGTATAGTTGCAACACCGAAACCAACAAATGCACAAGGGTTTCCAAAAACCCTAGACTCTTTCTTCAAGAGCTCTCAAAAATCAATTTTCCAAATGAGTGAATGCAAGAATGAGGGGTGCCTCCTCTTTTTTCCTCTTTTATTTCTTCATTGAGTTATTTCCCGCTCACCTTACTTTTAATTTTCTTTTAAAGTCACTTTATGCTTGCACACTTTATAATCTTTAAGTGAATTTATTTTTCCTAAGACCCATGTCCCCTTTTCTCCCTTTTTGACTTTTTAAAGTCATTTCCTAGGAAAAAGTTGACTTCCCTAGGTAAATTCTCCGACTTAGCCTAATAGAACCAATTTAATCTAGTGGAACCATTCCTTATGCTTCCTAGGCCAACGGGGACATTACATTACCACTAGATAAACTGGGCTGACTTCCTTTACCTTTGTGCTTGCGGGTTTTCTATTTGGATCTACTACTCTTGTGGTCATTTAGGAGGCACATGATTGAAGTACCCATGTTTCCTTTCAATTTCATGCAATATGTTAGGAACCAAAGATATTTGCACCAAACAGATAGTAAAACCTAACGGTCGCATATGGAAAAGATAGCGCAAATAATGCTAACCGATTGGATGCTCGATGTAGAAGACGATTGTACCCACTAGTAACTGTATACCACTAAGAAATGGGTTGAGTCATAATAGAACTCTTGTATTTTATAGAGGCCATGCCCCTTTACATTTTGGAACAAACTAGGTTATGCTAGAAAATGGGATCCACTAGAAGTGATGTAGGACAACTATCAACTAAAAACAAATCACCTACTACAACTTATTAACCATAACCACAACTACACAATTGGAAGAAAAGTAAGAAAAAACAGGTTGGCATCCCTTCAAATCTATCCAAGGTGATGATACAATATTTGGGAGAAGAAACACCTAGTGATGAGGAGCGTGAAAGGTCATATTTGCTTATTGTAGAAGAGATAGAAACAAAGAGACATAGTGGTATTATGAAAACGCACCATGGGGGATTTTTTTTCTTTGAACAACAACTATGGTGATCTCTCTCCGCAAACCCTAACACATATGTGTAGAGAGAGGATTGGATTCTAAGCGGAAGAATGAGAATACTGACATTGAAATTGGCCATTGATTTTTAGAGTAACGCCTACACATATATGAGGACGCAGATGGGTGCAAATGAAGATAAAGAAGGAAAAAATATATATGGAAATGTAGGAGAAAGAATATAGACCTACAAAGAGACAGATTGGAAAACTAACGTAGACTAGCATAGGGAATCAAGCAGAGATATTTCTGTGTGAGAAGAGAAAATATATAATTCCCAAGGGAATGATGCATTTCTCGACAACTCAGATGACTCATTTATGGACAACTACCATAGCTCAATTGGCCTAATAAATATAGGTTATGATACCACTGTTAGACACACGAATTAGGATAATCCTGAATTGTGTTTTTTAATTGATATGATACACATATAAGTACACGAGTTATGCCGTTTGGACTCCTCTTCCAAGAGGTCTCTTGGACTCCCAATGATGGTTACACTATCACTTGATGTTTCAAAAATTTTCAAGTGACTAATACCATAACCCTTGCGGATCAAGTTTCTGACACTCCCATAGTGGTGCAGCCAAAAGAGGATGTGAAGAAGTTAGTGGATGAGATACTATCCAAGATCGAAAGATCTAAACTAGAAAATAAATAAGAAGTTCATGATGGACCCAATGAGGAAGAGGGTTCAGAGAGTTCAAAAGGGGAGTAAGAAACTCGACCTCAAACTTTAAGGATGTCCACTTGCAAAGAAGGAAACCAGATAGGTATAATTATAGTTCATCTAATTTAATGTGTATATTTTATTTATTTTCTAACATCAATGAGCCTAGAACCATGAAAGAGGCAATAGATATGGAAGATAAGGAGTTATGAATATTGACCATGGATGAGGAAATGGATGCACTTAGAAATAATGATACATGGTACTTGGTACCATTTTATGATGGATGGAAGCCCATTGGATATAAATGGATATTCAAAAAGAAGATTAGTTTAGATGGCAATGTTGAAAAGCACAAGGCAAGGTTGGCTGTGAAAGGATATTTCCAAGTTGACAAGATAGACTTGGTGAGATATTTTCCCCAGTTGATAAATTAACATCTATTAGGATCCTATTATTTGTAGCAACAACGTCTAATATAGAGATAGATTAGATGGATGTGAAAACACCATTCCTACATGGTGATTTAAAGGAAGAGATCTATATGACACAACCAGAGTACTATGTTGAAAAGGGTAAAGAGACATTGGTTTGAAAATAAAAAAAATATTTGTATGGTCTGAAAGATTCTCTAAGAATATGGTTGATCTAGGTGGATCTCAGTGACCATCCACCTTTTCCACCGAATCAACATTTCAAGCATATGGTTTTAATAAACCATGATATTCACCCTTTTGATGGGGATTGGAATGTAATGTCATCTTCATTTGTTAATTATGGACATCATGTAATTATTTCCTAGTGGTCTTATGTACATGATTATAAAATAACGTTAACACACCAAAACCCATTAGAATTTCATAGTTAAACACGCTCAGTACTAGAGTAGTACTGGGATGGGTGACCTCCGAGGAAGTCCTAGTATTTTACATGCCAATGGAATTTTATAAACTTAGACTAATTTATCCCACATGCGTCATGGGAATTGTTCTCCTCTCCCTCTCTCATATATAATTGAGGTGAAGGAGGCCCTTTAAGGATGCAATGGAGTGTGATGTAAATCTTGTTGCGAATGAAGCGTAGCCAACATCTCTTCCTTTTCATATATAAGCTACCCCATTCTGCTAGTTTGTGTTCTATAGTGTTTTCTCTCCTATTCATTAATAGAAGTTGGGTTTCACTGTATTTCTGTGTTCTCTTCTATATTTTTGTTTTTGTCTCATTTCATTCTCAGCATAATCTAGGTCAGTGGTATCAAAGCAGTCTTATCCTTGTAATTTCTCAGAGCAGGTCCCCAACAAGGTCAGGGTATAGATATTTTCATCTTGAGATAGTTTTTCTTGAGGACAACCTCTCTCTCTAGCCAAGCGACCTCCCATGGTGGAAGAAAAGAGAGATGAAAGATCAGGATATATTTTCAAGATGTTGCTCGAGGACTCCCTCGTGCGACAAAGGAACGAGATAATGGAAATTTTTTCTCATATCCTTAGAAGACTACTGATGGCGATGGTCAAGGAATCTTCGAAAAGAAACCATTTCATAGGTGCAACACCCTTCAAGGTACAATTTAATTTTGATATCCCCTTATTTGAAGGCCAGATAGATGCAAATTATCTAGAAAAATGGTTGAATCTGCTATAAGGTTATTACTTCATCCAAAATTTCTCCGACGGTGAAAAGACCACTTTGTGCTCCTTAAATCCCTTCCCAATGTTAGAGCTTGGTGGGAAGGTTACTAGGAGAGGTACACCATGGATGAATCTACACCATTCAGGGGAGAACCCACTTGGGTGACCTTTGTAGATTCCCTAAAGGAGGATTTCTACCTTTTTAGAAACTATGATGACCAGTACATGAGATGGACGACTCTACATCAGAAAAGATATCAGATGGTGTTAGAGTACACTAACATATTTCATACCTTGCACTCAAATTTGGGTATCAAAGACTCCAAGAGACACATTGTTTTGAAGTATCATAGTGCTATACATAGGTACATCCACACATAGATGGATTTCTTGTACATCTCCTCACTGGGAGATGGTTATCGATATGCATTCAAAATTGAGAATAAATTCAAGGATCTAAGTAAGCGGGAGTTTGGGGTTGAAAACACACCACAACATAATCATGGAAAAGGAAACCCTAAATAAAAAAATGAAGGATAGAGAAAGGAAAGTCAACCTCAAGAGATATAGTCCAAGACGCAGGAAAAGAAGGGTAACGAGAGGCCTAAGAAAGACACTAGAAAGTGGTGTGAGTTCCACAACAACCCCTGGCACAACACTAATGAATGTCACTTGAAACAATCATTGGTGGTCAAGCTCAAAGAAAAAGAATCAAGACTTGACTTGGAATCTAATTCAAAGCACAATAAATGGAAATAGATCATCGATGCAGAACCCATTGCTACCATCATAGCTCCAACAATATAACTAGAAGAACCAGAGGATATTTAGGAGGGGGAGCTTTTGTTCCACTCACAGATGTGGGTAAAGGGGACCCACTACATTTCATTGTTGATAGAGAGAGTTAGAAGAACCTGATCTCATCTGAGGTTGTCAAGATATTGAAGTTTCCAATGATGCCACACCCCCAACCATACACCATCGGATGTTTGAGCCAGGGACGAGACATCCGTGTCAGCCAACAGTTTCTCTTATCCTATGAAATCAATCCCTTCAAGGATGAGGTAGTGTGTGATGTTTCCCCACTTGAAGCTTGTGATGTTCTTTTAGGACAACCATATATGTGAAAACCTCACACTATTTATGAGTCTTAGACCTGTAGTTTCATTGTTACCATGGGAGGTCATCTCTATAGGGTACCAGAGGTATATCCAACTAATTCCACATCATTGATCTTGGAAAAAATATGTCACAAAGTAATCTCTTAGACCACAAAGTTTTCCCTCTTCATGATCTAGTCAAAAGGTGAACAGAAGGTCACTGCAACCATTACATACTCAACCCAATAAATTTCTATCAAGTAGAAGCAGGTCAACAAGATTGTAGAGGAGAACAAAGAGAATGAGTCTTCCATATGTTGAAAATAGCTCTATTGGCCATGACCCTTTTAAGGTGTGCTTGGGGTTCCAACCATTATCCCCCAATATTGATATAGCTCCTCTTGCTACATCTTCACCAACAAAGTCCTCCCACACTTAGACTAAGGAAGATCATGTATGAAGATATGTTGAACATAACTAACACCTACAATAGGTTCATGACATCCTTCCACAAGCAAAGTACAAGCATGACATCTTCTTCAACAAGGAAAGCGACTCACCAATGTTCAAATTCAACATAAATTTATCCATCTCCTGAGGGAACTTGATGCAATGGGGACCATTGCTTCCTGAGGGGGGAGGAATGATCTAGGTGGATCTCGATGACCATCCACCTTTTCCACTGAATCAACATTTCAAGCATATGGTTTTAATAAACCATGGTATTCACCCTTTTGATGGGGAATGGAATGTAATTCCATCTACATTTGTTAATTATAGACATCATGTAATGATTTACAAGTGGTCTTATGTACATGCTTACAAGATAACGTTAATGGACATGATCCCATTAGAACTCTATAGTTAAGTGTGCTTGAGCTAGAGTAGTAATGAGATGGGTGACCTTCCAGGAAGCCATAGTATATTACATGCCTATGGAATTTTATAAACTTAGACTAATTTATCCCACTTGCATCATATGAATTTTTCTCCTCTCACTCTCTCATTTATAATTGAGGTGAAGGAGTCCCTTTAAGGATGCAATGGAGTGTGATGTAAAGCTTGTTATGAATGAAACATATCCAACATCTCCTTATTTTCAGAGATAAGCTACCCCATTTTGCCAGTTTGTGTTCTACAATGTTTTTCTCTCTTATTCATTAATAGAAGTTGGGTTTCATTGTATTTTTGTGTTCTCTTATATATTTTTGTTTTTGTCTCATTTCGTTCTTAGCATAAACCAGATCAGTGTACCAAAAGTTTGATTCTTTTGTGCTGGGATTGGGTTTTCTGATATCCAAATCAGATCGCTGTGTGTGTTACGACTATGATAGTGGTTGTTATTGGAAAAATCGGTAAGTGAAGACACAAACTAATCTCCCTAAATTCAACAAGAAGCTAGAACAAAACAAGACAGAATACAAACTTCACCTTAGACTACATTGTCATATAAACTAGTTCAAAGAGGGACAAATGACATGCCTTTTATATGACGCTTGATCCTCGCTAGTGTCGTCCTTGTCGCTTCATATTTGGATTTGTGGGATGGTGAACTTCTTTAATAAGAAAAAACCAACAAAGAGAGAGAACAAAGATATATATATATTCCAATGGATTCTATCCATAAGATCAAGGAGTTATACAATAAAAGTAAAGACACCTTTATAGGGAAGAAATGTATTGTTGCATTATATTAAATGGAAGTGGAGAATACAACCCATGCCTTGATGTTGCAAGGTCCCTTCCAACATATTTTTGCTCCAACACACACACCTTTGCTCCAATGCCTCGATGAAGAAGATCCACAATCTGACTTATAGAGCTAAAGCAAAGCTATCTCAAGTATAATCTATAACATAATTCTTCATGCATAAGCAAGCCTTAACCTTTTCCATAAGATATCCATATTTATATAGGGTGAAAGAGGGATGAATGAGGATATTAGAATTATCCCACTAAATTAGAGAAGTGAGTAATATCCAAACCGATTGGAGGCCACCTCATCTTCTAGAACATTCATGAATTTCACTTTTCCCTTGTTTAAGCATCATCTCACCCTATGCACAGGCAACCTACAACGACACCACAATCCATATTTGGTGCAACATGCGATGATCAAGAATCGTTGCACCCCAAGTATAGAGCATGGTGCGACAATCTCCTTTGACATAGTTTTTAAGGAAGAAAAGCTAATCCACTTTTCTCATGGAGAAAGTCTCTTTTAGTTTTTCAGAGAACATGGAAGTGAGTTATGCATATGTCGTTAGTTGATCACTGGGGTGACCAAAATAATGTGTAATAGAATTCCCCCCAAAGTATGAAGTTGGAACCTGTGAAAGATAAAATACTTTTTAGAATGTGTGTGTCGAAAACAAGGAGTGCATCGATCGGGAACCTCCAAACAATCAAGCATATGCATAAAAATATATTATCTACTGAGGTAGGAATTCCCATACTCATACTACAAGTGACTCTAATCATAAGTGTCAAGTGAGTCATGGCCACTAAACATACAATATGGATCCATGTCATCATGCTTCAACATAGCCATGAGAAATACACTATGAATCTATGCTCTTAAAGAATTCAAATTCGGACATAGCCACGAGACATACATAGTGGATCTATGTGTCAGTACAAACTCATGAATACTTCGTTGCAACCTAGAATGATATGGTGATATCTAGGGTCTTCATTTACCTCGTCCCTAAGTACAAATCTAGCAATGTGATTACAAGTGTCGAATTCAAACGTGGTAGAAACCACTTGATTACTAGTCATTAATGAAAACTGTTAACAAGTGCGAGGGAAATCACCATTGATGTCAATGACTCCCAAGGTACTCTAGTAAAATCCAACAAATGTGAATGAATGAATTGAAGTCTAAAAATCAATGGAATATTCCAATTAGGGGCCAATGATGTGAGCCCACTATTGAAAGCGAAGAGACCTGCCATTGTGATCCGAAATCGGATCCAGAAGCCTGATAGGGCTTGAAAAATGCTCAAAAATGAAAGTGCTCAGAATCCGATAAAACCAACTCCATTGCGTCCACCTCATCTTCCTGATTCCGGTGGTATATTTACTTTGTCAAACAAGCTTCGTATGCGAAAGTTATCACGTTCTGTTTGGAAGCCCAAACAGGTAAAAAGTCAAAGGTCAACTGGTCAAAAAGTCAATGATGATGACATCAGCATGATGAATGTATAGGAGATGACGTGGCACTCTCTGGCTGATGGTGATTGGGCAGGTTTGCTGACAAGGCAGACATGTGGCAGGCAACTGGACCAGTCAATAGTTGACAAGTGGCATTAATCCGTCAAATGGGGAGATGCCACGTGGCCCAGTCATGGGCAGCCACGTGGCACCCAGTCATTAGTTGAAGTGGCATGTTTCAAAAATTGTTTTGGGGTC
>JZKD02S0048230.1:0-14874 GCA_000966675.3 Picea glauca
TAGGCCCAGGGTGCAAGGTAGGAAAACAAATTCATGTGATTATGAGGTTCACTTGTAAGGGGATGGTCGACATGCAAAGTCAAGGAGTTCTAAGGAATGGTTGACACGTGCTTATAATTCCTTTGAACAAGATCTTGAGATAGATGAATAACTCAGGCAACATAGAGTTATCATTGATCATTGACAAAAGTTTGTGACATGGGAGGCATCAAAAAAATATCAATAGGGACTGGAATATTAACCAGTTGGAGGAGTATACTCTAAGTAACAAGGTCATCTTCCTAAGGTCATGCAAAACCCAAAGCTTGGATGAAATGGAATCAATAATTTATGCTCTATTCAAAGGTGACATGACTGCTTCCAATAAGAGATGATATTCTTTTCCCTCCCATATTTATTTCTTTTTTCATAGACAAACAAATGCTATGATATAGGAGAGGAAACAGGTGTCATGAGTAAAAAACTAGTTCAAGAAGAAAGACATACCTATGCTCAATGCATGGAAATGCATGCGGGACATGGACACTCAAGGGGATGTTTTCTCTATGGGTAAAGGGATGTCAAGCTACAAAATATATACATAAGGCGTTGCTTGGATAATGTTGAGAATTGATGGGGAAAAAGGGATTATAATGAGAAAGTGGGAGTCGGGATTAGGCTCAACAATGCAAGAAGGATAATGGGATACAATTACAACTTAACTCAAAAATGTCTTTTTTTGTAGATTTAGTCCCCTAGGCCCGAAAAAGTATAAAATAATACCCATGAGAACTCTTCTAGCTAATGGTGACTAGAGTATTTATTTTTTGTAAGTATTCTATTTGGTCCAGAAAAGGGTTAAACTTATACTGAAATTGACATCCTTTCAAAGAAATTTAATGAGTGTGAAAGAGACAAGTTCACTCAACAATCTTTTCATTTTTGGGGGAGTTGGAAAAGAGCTTAACCAAGACTTGGTGGGATTCCCATAAGTAGTGGTTAGAATTAGATTGAGTAGGATCAATGAGGTTTGAACGTAATGTCATATCGGGACTATAAGACATTCCTAGACCTATGGATTAATTTTGCATGGGAGCCAAATGACAAAAGTGTTCTAACTAGGGTACCCATGTTTGGTAAGTCTCTACCACTTATTAACGACACTTCTAGTAGCATCAAGAAGGTTCCACTTCACTACCAAATGGGTTTGTACCTAGGGCATATGAATCATGGTAATAATATAATGCAAAAATGCAAAGTGGGGTGAAAACCTACCCTATATGCCAGTGATGGTAAATACCCATCGGAGGTGTGAACGGGTTGACGATTGTCAGAAATAGACAAAACCCCAGACAAGACCATTTAAAACCAGGTCTTCTACTGCTCCATTAGTTCACTTGGTTTCAAAAATAGGAAATATAGGGTAAAAAACTATATCAAGTGGATGATTTTTTTTAACAAGTAGTTAAAAAACATGACATTTACCATATCATTTGAGTTTTTTCACCCACATAGTACATTTTAGGCCATTTTACCCACGATATTCCATCGATGTTTTTGGGAGATACAATCAACAGAATTGTAAACCATCTGGACCAATTAAGTACCCATGTTATCCTCTTTCATTTCAATTTTTAAATTTCTAGTTTTAATGCCCAAATTTTGAGTATAATAGGTTGTCATGTAGAAACTATGGTGTATGTGGGTTGTAGTTCATTGGGTCACGTACATGACCTCATGTAAATTGGAAAGATAAATCCTTCTCAGGTATATTATGCCCTATATGCGATTTTCATAAGGGTAGCCCACGTACAATTCCGTGAGCAAGTTTTTTGATGAAATTAACTCAAAAATTGGTGTTTCCTTTGTAGGATGGTGATTGAATGGAGGGAAAGGTAGAATGAGGAAATTGATGCAACAGTAGAAAGAGATGTAAGGGCCCAACATAATTTTTAGATATGTGGGATCTATAAGTTTTGGGCCATAAAAGGGATGATGGCCCAAGTGAGGTTGCTCCAGAAACTGATAAACTATTGGGATCCAGAGATCGAGGAATTCAACCTTGATGGTCAATCATTGAGGATTGAAGTGAAAAATATCTACTTCATAAAATGATTGTCTTACCGAGGTGGGGTGGTGAATATCAAAGACCGAGGGGCGGGAGGTGGGTGGACTATGGAGGAGTACATAGCCACCTACTGCATTGCAGGTACAGAGAAAGTGGGGAGCCAACTCCCTATTAGGGTTATTGAGAACTTGAGTCTGAAGATCGTCGTCCTAGTACTCACATGTATATCAAGATTGGCCTCACTGCATCAGGCATCAAGGTCACTCATGTTATATTCCATGGAGTGTTTGAGATCCATGATTTACGATTGGTGCACCTCACTACTGACGAATATGAAGAGCCAGTTGACGAATTGCAAACTCGGTAGGTTGGGAACTTCGAGTTTGCATCCATACTATGTAGTTTTCTCTTTGAGAGAGTTCCAAATCTGTGCCCGAGATTAGAGATTACTCTACATGATCTACATGAACCAGCCATGTCACGATGGACCGATGTGATGTGACGGCTAGGAGGTGGTAGGGTGCCAACCCCCTACAATGATGAGTTCTTCCACTAGTGGTGGAAACCGATCATCACAATCGATGACTACCCTTATGAGGGGATAGATTATCGAGGGGATTGAGATATTACATTACCATTGGTATTTACCTTTGGAGATGTTAGTGAGCATTGATTTTATATATTTCATTTTTTTTTTCTGTTTTTTCAATTTGATAGAGGAAAAAAAAATGCAATTTTTTTTTTATGGTACCATGTATTAATGGTTACTTCTTTGATGCAGATGTAGGTCCATGATGAAAAGAGGGATATCCATGACATTTATGAAAATGTCAAGCAGATGATGTGGTAGGCAGGGATGCAAAGAGAGTCCTCCAAAATGTGCAGGGAAAGATGTCTTGTTTGATGCACCGGGTTCCTATCGTGCAAGTAGAGGATCTACAAGAGGCGATGCAGTGACAGGTGGTGGGTGTACCCTGTGCATGGGTGAGGCTCTTATGAAGTCTCAAAAACTCCATAGTATGTTATAATGACACACACCAAAGACCTGAGGCATATATTTTGTGTTTATATGATGTACCGGTTGTATATGTATTTTAGGGCTACAAGCCCCATTTTGTACTATGCCACCATATGTTTTTTAAATATATATAAAAAAATATTTTGGTCTTCGAATTTACTTTCATATATTACAATGGATGTATCAATGTATGTATGTTTTCATTCCTTAGTTATGTGACAAATTTCGATCAAAAATGTAATTAGCATATGCATCAAATACGTGAATAAAACTTCTAGGTACATGATTGTAAGTAATAAAATCAAAATGTTGTTCTAAAATTCGTACCCGAAGAAAATGTCGGAGTATTGTAGGATATCTAACCTAGTAACTATCATTCAATTGACATACAATTAACTGGGAATCTAGGAAAAAATTTAAATATTGTACACCATGTTAAATGGTGTTGAGCAATAGCTCTATAACGATGCTATACTCAACCACATTGTTCGTTGATGGCCCTAGAAAAATTCCACTTGAAGAAACCATTTTTCCCTTAGGTGAATAGATAACCTAAGTGACAGAAGCCATGTTCTGAGTATGATGATTGGCACCATCCGAGAATCCTAAGAACACCGACGATTCTGTTGACATTTGCCAACATAGGGAAAACTCAATATCAATCCATCGACAAGAAAGAATAAAAAGTGGAATATATACACTAACATACATTAGTATACAAAGGCCATGCTTGAGATCAAAGGCTCAAGAATAATATCATTTAGGATAGAGCCCATTTTTGGGCTCAATCATCACATTCCCTTCATAATCTTTTAACTAGTAGGCTCAGTTTTCAAGGACATGTTGCACGATGTAGGGACCGTGCCACATGGGATTATACTTTCTTTCCCCTAACGATTCTTTAGCATGGTCATAGAGAAGGACCAATTCACCCTCAGGGTATAGTTGGGGACATACAAACTTATCATATTGGACCTTGACATGTCGTTTATTTTCCTTGATGGACGTAGTGAAATATTATGAGCGAACACCTAGAAAGGGTGACACTTCTTAACCAATTCAACGTAATCTTTAAAAATCGATGACCCAAAATAACCAAATCGCAATATTGTTTTGGCTTTCGCAAGCCTAGATAAGTGATCACCACACACCCAAATATGGAAAACATTGAGAACAGCTTCAGCCTCTTCGTGAGTCAAACAACGATGCAAAATATTATCCACCCCTCGATGATATAAAGTATCACCAATGATGAGGTAGTTTTTGGCCTAATGGAGTATATGCCATCGATCGTCTCTCAAAAAATGATGGGGAAGATTTAGGGTTTGAAGATAGATTAAAATATCTCCATAACAGAGGTCTGAAGACAAGATAAGGAAGATGTGTTCATCCGCGAAAGAATTATAATGAAAAATGTCCTTAGCCTGTGTAGGGAAGTCTGTCATTTGTTCTGCAAGAACTAAAGACTTCTTGAATTTCACAGAAGCAAAATCAAGATCAAATTCCTGTATAATCACAATCCATTTATTATAATCCCCCCCTATGATAAGTTGTGTAAGGATTTATTGAAATGGATTGATATATGCAACAATGGTAGTTTTGCAGAGTAAGATATAATGATTTAAACGTTGAACCGCATGCACATCTACTAAGTCTAGCTTCTCTACGTGAGAATACTGAAGTTCAAGACCAATGAGATTTTGGCTAAGGTAATAGATAACCTGCTCTTGTATCTCATCATACTAAACAAGAACCATACCAATCTTCCCGTCGGACGCAACAATATAAAGCAATAAATATCTATTGTAGTCTGGGGGCTTCAACAGAGGTGTCAATACCAGGGATTTATTAAGAGCATCGAAGGATTCCTGGGCGTTCTCATCCCATATGAATGAAGTTTCCTTCTTCAAAAGACACATGAAACCCTTAGTTATAATGACATAATTTTATAGGAAACGATGCATGAATTTAACCTTCCCCTTTAAACCATGAAGTTGTCGAATATTATGAGGGGGAGGAAATAAAATTATTTCCTCAACATTCATAGGATCCACCATGATCCCATGCTCAGAAACTATGAAACCCAAAATGCGGCTAGAACTAGTACAAAATATTCATTTGTAAGGGTTCAATCGAATGCGATAATAGTGACACCTCTCAAATACAAGTCGAAGGTGAGTCAAATGATCAACCCTCTTATGAGAGGGAGCAGTAATATTGTCTAAATAGGCTTTGAAAATGTGCCTAAGATCATGAAACACAAAGGTCATGTCACATTGGAAGGTCGCTTCAGTGTTTTTAAGACCAAAAGGAATTTTTCGATATGCAAAGGTACCCCAAGGAAAAATAAATTCCATCTTGTGTTGATCCTTGGGTTTAATTTGAATTTGATTATAACCTGAAAATCCATCCATAAAATAAAAGACTTCACTTCCCACACACTCATCAATAATCTGATCAATGAAAGGAGTGGGGAAATTATCTTAGGATAGGGTTTGTTCATCTCCCTAAAATCCATACATACGTGGATGGATCCTTTCTTCTTATCCACAAGAACAAGTTTGGAAACCCATTCGGTCAAGGGAACTGAGTAGATGAAGCCAACACTGAGAAGTTTCTCCACTTTTTCCTTAATAGCAGGGGCCTTCCTAAGATTTAAAACTCTAAGTATTTGTTGAAAAGGTTTAACATTCAGATAAGTTTTAATTTCATGCTTGACAATACTAGGGTCAATCCTTGGTATCTCTTCATATGACCAAGAAAATACATCTCAGAATTCTTTGAAGAGATCGGTGTAGTTCTAAATTTCTTCAGGCGAGCAATCTGCACCGATATATACATTTTCAATTTTACCAAGGGTTTGAGAGATGTCGATCGTGACAGTGGGAGAAATATTCTCCATGTTTCCTTCAGAATATACACCATGTGTATCTAGTAGAATCATGACATGATTGAACATATCACTCAAGGTGGACCTACACTCATCCTATTCAATCCATTCAAGCCCCAGGAGAAAATAATATCTATGATGAAGGTTTTCCTAAGGCCTATCTAGACAAGACACAACCTCTATGATGAATTCATCCAAGGGTAAAGTATCATTGAGTAAATCATGCGGACAAGATGATTGGACAACCCACATGGGCTCTATGAAGGGATCCACCTTGTCCATCCACAAGGAGGGAGGATCTGGGTCTATAATAGCTTCTAGCATAGCTTGATACACAATCTCTACTGCAAAAAGTGGCATTTCCATCCCGATGCGTGAATGAACTTCATATGAGAAGGTAGGGTCTATGGGTCATTAATATATGATGTATGGAAAGGAACGAACTGTAGTGACGATGAAGACTCACCGAAGATGGCATTAATGTGCACGATTGGTGCCGATAAATTGAAATTTCACATTAAGGGGGAGTACATAGCGACACCAAGATTATCATTTTCCTGCTAAGAATTATCATTAATAGGGATCAAGGGTCTTGCAGATGCAGTAGGACTAAGATGCACAAAGGACAACTGCTCGATCGTCACTATATTCCTTTCATGAGGAAAGCATAAAACATGGAAAACTAATGACACAATGACTGTCATATCGTAAGTCCAATTATGCCCCAGTAAAGGATTTTAGTCGAGAGGTGCATCAACCACCTCGACCTTGACCTCCATGGTCTTTCCACCTAACTAGACTAGGAAGTAGGTAAGAATAACATGGGGTCTAAACGAACATCCATCTAATGCGGTCAATATGGTCATGGTCTGAGAAAGTGGCGAAGAGCCAATGGATTTCCAACAAGATAAGACATAACGGATGTCGAAGTGCCCTCATCAATAACAATATTCTTGATGGTGACATTCATACCCTTCACATGGATCTGAAAGGCCACATGATAAGGAAAGCGAGGCTTGACATTTGCAACATCAAGATTGATAACTTTTGATCCACTTGGGTCTAGATAAACTAAAGTAGATAAAAATGAATTCCTCTATGTGGGACAGTGACGCAGTCGCGCTCCTCTATGCACGTCCGCTCATAGGATATTCTTCTTCTCACAACCTGAAGAACTTAAACGCCCTTCTATTTCCCTTACGGGAAATCTGCACCCACAAAATTCTCCGCTCGATGCCCTCTCTTCCCTTATCGGGGAATCGGACTTTGCGACTTCCTGAGACACTGGGCTCTCAAAATTCCTGAGACCCGATGACTGATGCGCCGAGACTCTGATGCGCACATGGGTTGACTATTCAATGGTCCTATCACCTTGTCGGGATATCGGAATTAGCGGGATCGCGAATCCTAATGTCAAATGTTTTAGGACTTTACTTATCCCAAACCCTGATACGGTGTGCCACCTGTCCTCCACCAACTCCTGTGGTCCCACACTGATATTCCCCGTCGGGATATTGTGGTTCACACTTTCAAGCTGTTGGTGCATCCTATCCTTAAGACCTCCGAGATTTCCGAAATCCGACTTCTTTGAATCTTCTGACACACATCCCAAACGATGGATGGTTCTGATCTGTCGGGATATCGCGTTTCACATTTTCGCAATTCCTTTGGAAATGGGTTGGAGTTTCAATCAACGAAACCCCAATACGCGATATTCGTGTAGATCCAATGACCCTTGTGGCTCGTATCAATGCCTCTACCTCTCCTGAGCTTTATATCTCCCGGGAATACTGGTGATATCTTCCCCTGCACCTCTATGAGATCTGAYGACCCACGGGATGTCGAAAAACCTCCTTGGAKAATTTCGACCGTCTATTTCWTCCAATGAAACTCACGGAACGACTAAGTGTCCCTCTCCAYGGAACTCGTTTGTCRGCTCTCAAACCTGCGACACTTCTTGCCAACCTRCAAGGCACAAACTCACTGCAYTKTCTTTCGAMAAACTCAAAGGTCTACCCTTCYTGAGGTTTTCCCACTTCTTTAAGTTCTCAAAAGGAAACTCYTTGCTCGCACTCCTTGYGGMAAACCTTCAATCACGGCTAAGTGTTGAAGTCTCTTTGACTCTGCGCACGCYTGCAGCAACGGTCCTTCAAAGCTTTACTTAGGTTCACAACCCTGAGTCTTTTACCAGGCCTGCGCACTCCTTKCATGRCTCCTGTAACCCAATTCACTTCTGGGTGAACGAGAATCAAAKTTATCCCTATTTGAACCCTCTGTCAATGCACTCCTTRCAGACAATTCGACTGCACTCCTTGMAGGAATCCTCTGGCTCAAATAGAGAAACAATTGAAAYTCATTCCTTCACCCCTTCAGACTTCAATTCAACCATKWAATCATATACACARCATATAAAAGAAAATGTATAAYGAGAATCAAACATTCATGAGMATATCAACATCAACACACAGAGAATTAAACACAAAACCATGAATTTGAAATAATCTTCTTCTATTAATTCAAATATCAGTACATGGGTGTTCTCTATAAAACTCTCTGCTTGSTCTTGMTMTTCTTCTTCTRTTCTATGCTCAAGCTAATGTTACAATGATACAATGAGGGTKTCTATATCYRTTTCCCTCCTGCTCTCTAAAATTGTCTAATCTATGAATTAAAATCCTATYTACTAGCATTAACTATATTAAATGTCGTCTATCTACTAAAGACGAGAGCTATCCGCTCAAGGTCCATTTACAATGTACAAGTGYGCCTCATTAAATTTTCACATTAATGTCTGTGCAATAGTTTCAAGGTGTTTCAAAATTTGTGYTGGCCTGTCCAGCTGTCTTCCACTTCCGTGCTGGCTCACTTGATGAGTTGGTGATGCTCCTGCATCATACTCCCTCGCTTGAAAAATTTCATGGGCTCCTRTCCATGAGCTCCTGCAYGGTATATCCATGCTTCAGAATCTCTGCTTCATCCTCCCAACTGGCATCTTCCACTRGATGGCCTTTCCATTTGACCAGATACTCATAGTATTCTTTCCTCCTGGTCTTCTTACSCACTCTCTTGTCTAGTATGCATTCCATTTGCGGCTTCTCTGCAATTGGCATATGCTTCATCCACTGGATCACTGGCTGCTCAGTTCCAGTCTCTGCTTCTCCAACTCTGTATGGGTATAAGTTTGAGATATTGAATATCGGAGATATTCCGATCCCATCGGGAAGCTCGATMTCATAAGCATTTTCCCCCAATTTCTTCAAGACCTTACATGGCCCGATTTTCTTCATTTTCAATTTATSGTATGTTCCCCTCGRGAACCTCTCTTTCCTCAAATRTGCTAGAACTAATTCACCAAMCTCAAACTGAAGTTGTCTCTTCYGCTGGTCAGCTCTGYGCTTATATTCGCAACTTGAGTTTAGCAGTCRCTGCTTCACCTGGCCGTGAAGTTCTTTCATCGCCTCTGCGAATCCTTCGACACTTGCGCTCCTAGTAGMAGTTTGTTCCAAATCTCTCAATTCAGAAACTCCCYTMRGCTGTGTGCCATACACAATMTAAAATGGGCTTCGGCCTGTGCTCCTGTTCACTRAATCATTGTATGCGAACTCCGCCTGTGGTAATATGTTGTCCCACTGGCTATGGTGCTCTGTCACCAAGCTTCTCATCAAGTCTCCCAGATTTYTGTTCACCACTTATGTTTGTCCATCYGTCTAAGGATGATAAGTAGAAMTAAACATCAAGTTAGTCCCCAGCTTCTTCCACAAAGTCCTCCAGAAATGTCCCACGAACTTTGTATCTCTRTCTGAAACTATACTCCTGGGTAACCCGTGAAGTCGAACGACYTCTTTGAAAAMAAWTTTTGCRATGTGAGTCRCATCACTGCTCTTCTGACATGGRATGAAGTGTGCCATCTTGGAAAACCTATCCACTACCACAAAGACTGAATCAAATCCTCTTTGCATCCTTAGCAATCCCAATACGAAATCCATGCTGATTTCATCCCACGGCCTTTTTGGTATGGGCAACGGTTGATAAAATCCTGAATTCTTCTTTCTTCCCTTGGAATGCTGGCAAATTCTAGATCTCTCTACAAACCGCTTGATTTTTGACCGCATCCCTGGCCAAAAGTATGACTCTCTCAGCTTCGCGAATGTCTTATCATGACCGAAATGTCCGACCAATCCTCCACTGTGTTTCTCCTTCATGGAGCAATTTGGAATACACAACTGATTGCCCTTAAACAACAACCCTTCCTGGATCATGTACTCTATCCACTGGCTTTTGTCTCTGAGAACTGGATTCTCAGCTGCTTCATATTCTTCCTTGAAGTTTGGATCATGTCTGTACATGTTCTTGAGATCATCAAAACCCAATGTTTTGACTTTGAACTCCTGCAACATCAAACATTTCCTACTCAGAGCATCAACAACTTTGTTAGCAGTACCCAAAATATTCTTAGTTACAAAAGTGAAATTCTGCATGTATTTGACCCACTTAACATGCCTCTGATTCAACCTTTCCTGTTGAGTCACAAATTGTAATGTGTGGTTATCTCTATACAAAACAAATTCTTTCGGGATCAAGTAATGCCGCCACTTTTTCAATGCTTGTATGATAGCATAAAACTCCTTATCATACGTGGAGTATTTCAATTTTGCTTCATTCAACTTCTCGCTGAAATATGCAATTGGTCTTTCCTCCTGAATCAAGACCGCTCCTATGGAAAACCCGCTCACATCACATTTCACCTGGAATGTTTTCTAAAAATCCGGCAACACTAGAACCGGTTGTTCTGTGATCTTCCGTTTCAACAGTTTGAAACTTTTCTCAGCCTCATCAGTCCAGTGAAAAGATTTATGTCTTTTCTTGACTGTATCCATCATCGCTGCGCTAATCCCACTGAAATTTCTAATGAACTTCTAGTAGAAACTAGCCAGTCCATGAAAACTTCTCACCTTGAATACATTTCTCGGTGATGGCCAATTCTTGATCACTTCTACCTTATCTGGATCCATCCTCAGCTCATTCACCGAAATAACAAAACCCAAGTAAATGAGATCTATTTTCATAAATGAGGATTTCTTCATGTTTATCAACAGCTTCTCCTGTTGTATCTTCTTCATCACAATAGCCAAATGCTTCAGATGTTCAGCCTTCGTCTTGCTGAAAATTAATATGTCATCTAGATATACTATGACAAATTTCCCGATGAAATCCCTCAGGACTTCGTTCATCAACCTCATAAAGGTACTTGGTGCATTCGTCAAGACAAATGGCATGACTAGCCATTCATACAACCCTTTGTTGGTTTTGAAGTCTGTCTTCCACTCATCGCCTTCCCTCATGCAAATCTGGTGATATCCTCTTTTCAAATCAACCTTTGAAAAATACTTGGCTCTGCTCAAGTAGTCCATTAAATCGTCCATTCGCGGCAATGGAAACCTATACCTGATGGTTATCTTGTTGATGTCTCTTGAGTCGGTACACATTCTCCAACCTCCATATTTTTTTGGACTGAGTACCGTTGGAACGACACATGAGCTCAAACTTTCCCTGACCAATCCTTTGTCTAGCAGCTCCTGAACCTGCTTCTTGACCTCTTCATTTTCCTGCGGCGTCAGCCTGTACGCGGCTTTATTCGACAAACTAGCTCCTGGTATGAGGTCTATATGATGACTCACACTCCTCATCGGTGGAAATGAACGAGGTAATTCATCCACCATGATATCAACGAAATCTTCTAGTAGTTCCCGAATCTCCTCTGGTAGATCATCCACTCTTGTGCTAGTCAGAACAATTCTTGGTTTCCTGACCACAAAGAATTGTGGATCTTCTTTCTTCTTCACCTCCGTAAGAAGTTCCTTCCCACTCATGAGAAGTACTGTGTTTCTTGCCTCCGGATTCACCTCCTTATCTTTTATTGGAAGCAACATGTGTGTCCTTCCATTCTTCTCTAAAGTATATGTGTTCATTCTCCCGTCATGAAACACATTTATGTCATATTGCCATGGTCTACCTAGAAATAGATGACAAACATCCATAGGAATGACATCACACAAAATCTTATCATTGTACCCTCCTATCTTAAATTCAACCAAGCATTTTTTAGTNATGAAGTGTGCCATCTTGGAAAACCTATCCACTACCACAAAGACTGAATCAAATCCTCTTTGCATCCTTAGCAATCCCAATACGAAATCCATGCTGATTTCATCCCACGGCCTTTTTGGTATGGGCAACGGTTGATAAAATCCTGAATTCTTCTTTCTTCCCTTGGAATGCTGGCAAATTCTAGATCTCTCTACAAACCGCTTGATTTTTGACCGCATCCCTGGCCAAAAGTATGACTCTCTCAGCTTCGCGAATGTCTTATCATGACCGAAATGTCCGACCAATCCTCCACTGTGTTTCTCCTTCATGGAGCAATTTGGAATACACAACTGATTGCCCTTAAACAACAACCCTTCCTGGATCATGTACTCTATCCACTGGCTTTTGTCTCTGAGAACTGGATTCTCAGCTGCTTCATATTCTTCCTTGAAGTTTGGATCATGTCTGTACATGTTCTTGAGATCATCAAAACCCAATGTTTTGACTTTGAACTCCTGCAACATCAAACATTTCCTACTCAGAGCATCAACAACTTTGTTAGCAGTACCCAAAATATTCTTAGTTACAAAAGTGAAATTCTGCATGTATTCGACCCACTTAACATGCCTCTGATTCAACCTTTCCTGTTGAGTCACAAATTGTAATGTGTGGTTATCACTATACAAAACAAATTCTTTTGGGATCAAGTAATGCCTCCACTTTTTCAATGCTTGTATGATAGCATAAAACTCCTTATCATACGTGGAGTATTTCAATTTTGCTTCATTCAGCTTCTCTCTGAAATATGCAATTGGTCTGTCCTCCTGACTCAAGACCGCTCCTATGGAAAACCCGCTCACATCACATTTCACCTGGAATGTTTTCTGAAAATCTGGCAACACCAGAACCGGTTGTTCTGTGATCTTCCATTTCAACAGTTTGAAACTTTTCTCAGCCTCATCAGTCCAGTGAAAAGATTTATGTCTTTTATTGACTGTATCCATCATCGCTGCGCTAATCCCACTGAAATTTATAATGAACTTCTAGTAGAAACTAGCCAGTCCATGAAAACTTCTCACCTCGAATACATTTCTCGGTGATGGCCAATTCTTGATCACTTCTACCTTATCTGGATCCATCCTTAGCTCATTCACCTAAATAACAAAACCCAAGTAAATGAGATCTGTTTTCATAAATGAGGATTTCTTCATGTTTATCAACAGCTTCTCCTGCTGTAGCTTCTTCATCACAATAGCCAAATGCTTCAGATGTTCAACATTCGTCTTGCTGAAAATTAATATGTCATCTAGATATACTATGACAAATTTCCCGATGAAATCCCTCAGGACTTCATTCATCAACCTCATAAAGGTACTTGGCGCATTCGTCAAGACAAACAGCATGACTAGCCATTCATACAACCCTTTGTTGGTTTTGAAGTCTGTCTTCCACTCATCACCTTCCCTCATGCAAATCTGGTGATATCCTCTTTTCAAATCAACCTTTGAAAAATACTTGGCTCCACTCAAGTAGTCCATTAAATCGTCCATTCGCGGAAATGGAAACCTATACCTGATGGTTATCTTGTTGATGTCTCTTGAGTCAGTACACATTCTCCAACCTCCATATTTTTTTGGACTGAGTACCGTTGGAACGACACATGAGCTCAAACTTTCCCTGACCAATCCTTTGTCTAGTAGCTCCTGAACCTGCTTCTTGACCTCTTCATTTTCCTGCGACGTCAGCCTGTATGCGGCTTTATTCGACAAACTAGCTCCTGGTATGAGGTCTATATGATGACTCACACTCCTCATCGGTGGAAATGAACGAGGTAATTCGTCCACCATGATATCAACGAACTCTTCCAGTAGTTCCTGAATCTCCTCTGGTAGATCATCCACTCTTGTGCTAGTCAGAACAATTCTTGGTTTTCTGACCACAAAGAATTGTGGATCTTCTTTCTTCTTCACCTCCGTAAGAAGTTCCTTCTCACTCATGAGAAGTACTGTGTTTCTTGCCTCCGGCTTCACCTCCTTATCTTTTATTGGAAGCAACATGTGTTTCCTCCCATTCTTCTCTAAAGTATATGTGTTCATTCTCCCGTCATGAAACACATTTCTGTCATATTGCCATGGTCTACCTAGAAATAGATGACAAACATCCATAGGAATGACATCACACAAAATCTTATCATTGTACCCTCCTATCTTAAATTCAACCAAGCATTTTTTAGTAACAGTTACCTGGTGTCCCTTTTGTAGCCATGAAACCTTGTATGGACTTGGGTGATCAGTTGTCTCCAGCTCTAGTTTTTCCACCATCTTGGTTGAAACGAGATTATCTTTGCTACCACTGTCCACGATAACCTTGCATACCCTATCCTTGGTATTGCAAGATGTTCTAAAAAGTCCGGTCCTTTGAGCTGAGTCCTCCACCTCCTTCTTAGGTGTTAAGAGAAATTTATGCATCATCAGTGACCTTCCTTCCTCAGCATCTTCAGCTTCCATGTCTCCCCGCTGTGCCTCAGCGATATGAGCTTCTCCTCCATCCTTCTTTTTCTCTGGACACTCGAATGACTTGTGCCCATTTTTTCCACACGTGAATCAGTGATTACTCCACCTCTTCCTCTTTCTCTACCTCTGGTACAAGGAAACATGTTATTATCGACATACCCTCCTTTCTACTCAGTATTTTGTTCTCTTTGCTCAACATGTTGCCCTCGCTATGAACTTCCACCTCTCTCGGTACGAGTCTGAGGATTTTTCCAGTCATCCTTGGGCTTTTGGTTTCTTTCCTAGGAAACTGCCTTGCCTCTTGGCTGACTCCTGCCTT
>JZKD02S0048241.1:11485-26017 GCA_000966675.3 Picea glauca
TTTCCTAGTCTGAAAGCTAGGGTACAGTTAGAATAACAAGTTTATCTGAATAAATTTTCTAGAAATAGAGAAAGATATGTTATTCCTATGCATAGAAATAACTTTTGGACTAATAAGTGGATGTAGGAACCTAGAAAGATTTTTTTCAGATTACAGGCTCAACACTGTGATCCTAATGCACAGTAAAAGAAAGGTTGGGGAGATTACAAGAGAAAGAGAGGATTGACATTATGTTATAACTGCATAAGACTAGGACATGTTGCTAAGGAATTCCCTGGTAAATGTCCTATTTGTCTTTGTTGTAAAAATGTTGGTCATGAAGTTGAGGATTGTCCAAGAATGATTGCTAAAGTTGAAAAGATGAATATGAGACAAGAAAACTATCAAGAGAATAAGAGCATGTTAAATCATCAAGAGAAATAATCAGAGAAATCTCAGACTATGTTAGTACAGTTAAAATAAGTAATGAATGATTACAAAGATGCCAGTTTGTCAGAGATCTTGAAAGAAAAACAACGCATAGATACAAAAATAGGAGACTTTGACATAGACTGTGTCCTAGATGAGGAGACACAAGTGAATATCATGACAGAAGACACTTGGGAAATTTTGGGAAATCCCACTGTGGTACCTTCATTGCACAGAATAGGCTTGTTTAAAAGAAATATGATAACTCTATGTGGAAGAGTTACTAATGTACCTGTTATCATCCATGGAACATCAACTCAAGAAGAATTTGAAGTGATTAGGTTTGTTGAGAACAACACCCCATTCCCTCTTTTGTTAGGAAAGACATGGATTGAGAAATATTAGATCAAAAGGAAATCATAGGAAGAAGCTACAGAAAAGAAAAATCAAGAACTAAGGGATTTCATAGCTAGAAAAATAGATCAAGTGATAGAAGAACAAGAAGTTGAGTCGAAGAAACCGAAGGCAAGAGAATTAGTTGTCAAGGTTGAAAGAATGTAGGAAGGTTTGAAGGACCTATCCATACAAGAAATAAGTATATCCACCCAAGAAATAGTAAGAGAAGGGATGTTAACCTCAAACCCTTTGAGAGCAAATCAGTAGTGCGAAGTCACTTCGCTAGGAGAAGATAAGAATAAGAATGGAAAAAGAAATATAGAAATAGTTAAAGAGACTCAAATCACAGGAAAGAAGGCAAGGAAGCTTAGAAATAAGAAGGGTAAGTTGGAAAAGATACAAGAAGTTACAGAGAACATATGGAAGATTTCACATATTTGAACTTCCTAAGAGGCAGGTTTGCAAGATTTGAACCTCGTCGGAACAACATAACCGCACAAAATGGGACTTCGCCCTGGCGAAGCTATATGACCATTGGAGGCACCCCGATCATTAGAAAAATGCTCTAGAACATCTTGGAAACAAATTTATGGGAGGATAGACCATCGTTAGACATTGAGACTGCGCCATAACAGGTGGATTCACATTGATTGAGGCATTCTTGTCCGTTAGAGGAATCTGCTCCGGGACTTTCTTACTTAACCCGTCGGACACTGCGTCGATAACACTTTTTTCCACCCATGATTATCTGAGACAAGAAATGAAGTGATTGTGTGTGTTGATTTGTTCTATCAGACCTCGCCATCTGTTGGTTACCCCGCTATCCATTCACCTACCCTGACTTATTTGTTAACAACGAGAATGTCGGTCGAGTGCATTGATCTAGAGAAATCCGTCGAAGAGGTTATAAAGAAGTTTATGGATGATAAAGATATGTCTGAGGGAGTACATGGATCATCAACCAGAGGACTGCAGGCTTCCCCTTTGACTAGATGTTTTTTGAAACATGTCAACCCCATGACTGAGAAGCGAAGTAAGAACCACGATGATCTAGCTAATGCGAAGAAGATTCCATCAGTCTTACCAGACTATATCCCGCCTTTGGCTGGCATGGTTAACTACAAAAACAATCCACGAGACTTTGAATACACATTGATCACTACGTACATACCAAAGGGAATACATGTATTTGTAACCCTGTTAGGATAGATCCCAGCATTGAAGAACAATGATTTCAACCTTGGAGACAGAAAGAACCACACCCTGCTCGCACCCCATAGATATTTGATAAAAATGACTAGGAAGAAGCTTCACATAGTCTCCCAACCATTGATAAAGGAGCTGGCACAGTCTACGATACTAAACGTAATGAATATCCCTCATTTTGGCCAACATCGGGAGGTTAACACTTGCGTTAAGTTCCTCTTTTTGTGCTATCATGGAGGATATCTTTGGCTCGATAGGCGCATCATTGTGGATCTGATGCTGATCCATCAGATTATAGGATTGAGCATGGAGGGACATGATGCTGAAGCATCTCTCCACGTCGACCAACCAGCCAGCTAGCCATGTCAGCGGTTTTAAATCGCGTGTTCAAGAGAGGGGCAACTCTCATTTAAAATTTGAATGAATGTAATTTAATGTTTTAGGCTGTTGAGAAGAGAGGTCATTCTTTTCATAGGAATAGATAGGTAGGTAGGCCTTTAATGCTTGAAGTCTGAGATCTAGATTCGATCTGTGGACTAGACAACCCATTCAATGCCATTGAATAGGGTAGGTGAGTTTGGAGGGAAGCACTCGAAGAGACCCTCATGTAAAATTTGAATCTCGATCTCATTTTGGAAGAGGTTGTAATAGTTAGAGGATGCACAAGAGAGAGAGAGAGAGTGTGCAAGAGAAAGAGCTGAGACCTTGTTATAGGTCGTGCTCAAGAACACCTTGTAAAACATGCATTTTCCATTTAATACAAAGACAATAGTTTTCCTGCATATTTTCTGTGTTGAATGAATTTCCATGTGTGTTCTTTATATTTTGTGAATGTATGCTATGTTTGGGAAATTGCAGGGGTTGCTTTGATTTTTAGGCTTGAAGGTTCTTTGAGGCTTCACACCAAGAGGGTGTGACAGAACACTGCAGGTTCTGATAGCCAGTGCACAGAAGAACTTCTGAACTCTGTGGATTCAGACAAAGACATGTCAGGTGGGCACAGAAGATGAAATCATCGACTCGAGGAAGACCTTGGAGGTTGTTGAACACCTCAGGAGGAAAGGCTGTGGATGAGAACACAGTTGCAGACAGAAACTCTTGTGAATTCTGTAAAACTCTACCAAGTGGGCATTGAGCAGTTGCAAGGAGTGCACAGAAGACAGAAACTCTTGTGAGTTATGTACAACTCTGCTAGGAGGGCATTGAGACAGTGTGTAGGTAGGCACAATAAGAAAGAACTCTTTGAGTTCAGAGACTGAAGAAGAGTCGATTGAAGGATCTTCGTAGGGTTGCTGAACACCCTGAGTACTCAGCAAGATATTTCTTGAGTGAAGGATATCTAGGAGGGAATCCAAGTTCTCCATCTGTAGGAGAAAGGAAGAAGGATTTATTTCCTTATAGGTCTGAGTGATAGGAAATCTCAGAAGGAGTAGCACTTTGTGTGCAAAGACTCTGCAGGAGCGCAGAAGTCGTAGAATCCTTTGAGGATTCGAAAGGAGTAAGCTCAAGAGGAGTAGCATTCTTATACACACAGGCGAGGACTCAAAGTTGTGGAGCTCGCAGAGAAAAGGAGTGAAGGTCGAGGCCTTTGGAAACTTGGAATTCTTCCAAGTGCAGGAAGAAAGCGCCAAAGCTTGAGAGGAGCAACAAATTCCATTAGATTCAACAAAGAGATCTGGACCGTTGAAGATTTCGCATCCAGGGAGTAGTGGAAGAGTGCGTAGAGCCGAAGAGATTCTAAGCCATTGGATCTCTCTTAGAATATTCGACAGCCATCAGATTTGTCGAGAGGAGCTCAAGGTTCAAACCCTCATAAGCAGAGCGAAAGTCCCAGAAGAGGTTGGTATCAGGATTTTGGCATTCGGGAGTTTAGGAGTCCAGAGGATGAGAATCTGAGCCCTCAACATTAGAAATCGTGAGACTGTGAAAGAATATGAGCCGCCCATTGGAAGGAGGACATGTGTCACAAAATCACCCATATCGAGGATTAAAACATCGGAGGTCAGAGAAGGAAGTCTCTTGACTTCACAAGTGGCAAAGTCATGAAGGGATCAGGACCATCCATCTGAGGAGGATAGGTGGTAGATATCAAGGGATCTCGTGAACTCAAAGGTTCACAAGGTGAGAGACCAGGAGTTGGGTGCTTCAAGTTGCGAAGTTGTGAAATCGCGAGGAGTAAGGATAGCCGTTGGATCTAGAGGATGGGAAGACCGTTGGATTGGGAACCCCATCGTGTATCGCGTATTCAGGGGTTTGGAGGTTGAAGGGATCTCTCTTCGACTATAGAAGTCACGAAGTGCTGAGAGCCAAGGCACGAGTGTGGACATGTGGCAGAACCACAAAGTTGGGCCCACGTGATAGATAGGCAGACACGCATCACCTGGAGAAAGGAGTCAACACTCTATTGAATTCTCGCATCTCGAGGATTCATGGGATAAGTGCGTGAAGGCTCGATGCTTCAACCTGCGAGGTTGCAAATAGAGAAAAGAATCAATGGAGGAGTCAAATCGGCATTGACTTATCACCTCTCGGGAGATCGCAACAGGAGGGCATGAGAGTTCAACCCATGAACTCATGAAGGTGCGAGTTACGAAAAGGAATTTGGATTAAGCTCTTGCTTTAATAAAGCCCGAAATAGGATTGCGGTCAAATGAGAAGTGGTCCTATGGACCAAAGGCTTAGCCCAGGGGGATAATTTATATTAAATCCATTTTTGGCATTTCAGCATTTCGGTGATCGGGAGATCAAAAGGACAAAGATCTCTTGACATCGGGAAACAGAAAGTCCCGAAACCCAAAATTTATTGTCAAGGAAAAATCCATAAACGTGTACAAAGGTCGTGGCCGAGAACGAAAGGACCTGTGGATCAAATTTGAAGGAGATTCTAGCAGGGAATCGAAAGAGCCACTTCAGCTCAAAGAATATTTTGAATGACCCTATGTAGCAGACGTCGACCCGAGGGCCGATAGAGTGTCTACGTTAGTTTGGTATCAGAGCCTAATTCTTGTCTCTAGATTTCAGGCAAGAGAAGCAGGAGGAAAAGGAGCACTCTGATACACCAGAGTCAGAAATCTGTTTGTACATTGCAGACAGAAGGAGTTGATGGCTAGAAAATAACGTAGACTGTTGAGAGGGTGGTTGAGGCATGCAGAAAACCTCGATGGACCTGAGGGAGTGGTTCAGATATGTGAGCTAGAGACTGGGAGAAATCTTAGTGATGCTGAAGATGAATGGGGATCAACTGAAGATCTCAAGGATTGTCAAAAAGACAGCCCAGAAATTCCCAATTGTCGGGAGGGCAAAGAGTTGAGGTCACTGCGGGACCTCATAGATTGTCATAAGGACAGCCAGGGAATTTGATGTTGCCAGGAGGGAAATAAGATGATATTACTATGGGATCTCATGGATTGCCAGGAGGGCAGCCAAAAAATTACAATTTACTAGGTGGGAAAGGGAATAGAGATGAGACTAGCTGAAAGTCTCATGAACTCGAAGGTGAGTTCACGAAAGCAAGGGTTGCTAATGAAGATGGGATCAGTTGATCTCATAGTCTGCCAGGGAAGCAACAAAGAAACTCAGAGACTAGACTATATGAGGGTCTCATAAACTCAGAGGTGAGTTTGGATCAACAGATGCAACTGACAGAAGAGGAGGAGCTGAGGAGCCTTCTCATGGTTGGGGGAATTCATATATTCCTACCATTTAGCCTAGAAGAGGAAGAAATATTTGTTGCAGATGTTAAAACAACAACAACAGAAGAAGGATAGCTAGATGAGACTGTCAGGAAGGAATAATTAGAGCAGACATTAGAGACTACCCAAGTAGAGGAAGAAGATGAGCATTATGAGGAGTGGCTCAATATTTTCAGCCAGGAAGCTGAAAAGACTGTAACATTGGAGCTTGCAAAGGGAGAATAAGAAGTAGAAAACATTAGTTTGGCTGATCTGTATGAGAAAATTGAAGCCCTGGAAGAGAGGGTGAAAGTGTAGAGTGTGCACATCCAACAGGTGAAGTTGGAAGAAGTTGATGAAGCAGGCATGGGATATCATTGCGATCTGCCAAACTGCAATTTTTTTTTGCAGCCGAGGAGACGGCATGAGCAGAGCCAAACACTGGAGAAGCTGGATGAAGTGATCGAGATGATCAGGGAGCTGATGATCATGTCAGCAGAGACTGCCAGCGAGGAGAAGCTGAGCAGAGAAGCAAAAGAGGAAGCAACAACAACAGCAACAGCAAGGAACTAGAGCGAGGAGACTCCAGACACTTGTTTGGGATCCAAGAGGATTTCCAGAGCTGAGAGTGGAAGCTCATGAGTAGGAGCTCATGAATTTTTTAGTTGAGGAGTATGATGCAGGAGCATCTCTCCACATCGACCAGTCGGCCAACCAACCACATCAACGGTTTTAAATCGCATGTTCAAGAGAGGCACAACTCTCATTTAAAATTTGAATGAATGTAATTTAATGTTTTAGGTTGTTGAGCCAAGAGGCCGTGCTTTGCACAGACGTAGATAGGTAGGTAGGCATTTAATTCTTGAAGGCTAAGATCTAGATCTGATCTGCAGACTAGATAGCCCATTCAATGCCATTGAATAGGGTAGGTGAGTTTGGAGGGAAGATATCAAAGAGCCCCTCATGTAAAATTTCAATTTCGATCTCATTTTGGAAGAGGTTCTAATAGTTAGAGGATGCACAAGAGAGAGTGAGTGTGCAAGAGAAGGAGTCGAGACCTTGTTACAGGCCATGCTCAGGAACACCTTGTGAAATAGGCATTTTCCATTTAATACAAAGACAACAGTTTTCCTACATATTTTATGTGTTGAATGAATGCTTGTGTGTGTTATTTGTATGTTGTGAATGTATGCTATGTTTGGGAAATTGCAGGGGTTGCTTTGATTTTTAGGCTTGAAGGTTCTTTCAGGCTTCACACCAATAGGGTGTGATAGAACACTACGAGTTCTGATAGCCAGTGCACAGAAGCACTTCTAAACTCTGTGGATTCAGACAAAGACGTGTTAGGTGGGCACAGAAGCTGAAATAATCGACTTGAGGAAGAACTTGGAGGTTGTTGAACACCTCAGGAGGCAAGGCTATGGAGCAAAACACAGTTACAGACAGAAAATCTTGTGAGTTCTGTAAAAATTTGCCAAGTGGGCATTGAGTAGGTGCAAGGAGTGCACAGAAGATAGAAACTCTTGTGAGTTCTGTACAACTCTGCTAGGAGGGCATTGAGACAATGTGTAGGTAGGCACAAGAAGAAAGAACTCTTTGAGTTCAGAGACTAAAGAAGATTCCATTGAAGGATCTTCACAGGGTTGTTGAACACCCTAAGTACTCAATAAGAGACTGCATGAGTGAAGGATAGCCAAGAGGGCATCCATGTTCTCCATATGCAGGAGAAAGGAAGAAGGACTTATTTCCTTAGAGGTTTGAGTGACAGGAAAGCTCAGAAGGAGTAGCACTTTGTGTGAAAAGACTCAGAAGGAGCACAAAAGTTGCAAAATCCTTTGAGGATTCAAAAGGAGTAACCTTAGGAGGAGTAGCGTTCTTATACGCGCAGGCGAGGACTCAAATTTGTGGAGCTCACGGAGAAAAGGAGTGAAGGTCGAGGCCTTTGGAAACTTGGAATTATTCCAAGTGCAGGAAGAAAGAGCCAAAGCTTGGGAGGAGCAACAACTACCATCAGATTCAGTGAAGAGATCTGGACCATTGAAGATTTCACGTCCAGGGAGCAGTGGAAGAGTGTGCAGAGCCGAAGAGATTCTGAGCTTTTAGATCTCACTCAGAATATCCGACAACCATCAGATTTGTCGAGAGAAGCTTGAGGTTCAAACCCTCATAAGCAGAGAAAAAGTCCAGTAAGAGGTTGGTATCGGGATTTTGACATTTGGGAGTTCAGGAGTCTGGAGGACGAGAATCCAGACCCTCAACATCAGAAGTCGTGAGACTGCGAAAGAATCTGAGCCGCCCATTGGAAGGAGGACACGTGTCATGAAATCACCCATATCGGGGATTCAGACATCATAGGTCATAGAAGGAAGTCTCTTGACTTCACGAGTGGTGAAGTCGTGAAGGGATTAGGACCATCCGTTTGAGGAGGACAGGTGGCAGAGATCAAGGGATCTCATGGACTTGGAGGTTCGCAAGGTGAGATCCTAGAAGTTTGGTGCTCCAGGTCGCAAAGTTGTGAAATTGTGAGGAGTAAGGATAGCCGTTGGATCCAGAGGATGGGAGGACCATTGGATCGGGAACCCCATCATGTATCACGTATTTGGGGGTTCAGAGGTTGAATGGATCTCTCTTCGACTATAGAAGTCACGAAGTGCCGAGAGTCGAGGCACGAGTGTGGACATGTGGCAGAACCACAAAGTGGGGCCTGTGTGATAGATAGGCAGACATGCGTCGCCTGGAGAAAGGAGTCAACGCTCCATTGAATTCTTGCATCTCAGGGATTAACAGGATAAGAGCATGAAGGCTCGATGCTTCAACCTGCGAGGTTGTGAATAGTGAAAAGCATCAAGGGAGGAGTCAACCTGGCGTTGACTTATCGCGTCTTGGGAGATTGCAAAAAGAGGGCATGAGAGTTCAAACCATGAACTCATGAAGGTGTGAGTTGTGAAAAGGAATTTGGATTAAGCTCTCGCTTTAATAAATCCCAAAATAGGACTGCGGTCACATGAGAAGTGGTCATATGGACCAAAGGCTTATCCCACAGGGATAATTGCTATTAAATCCATTTTCGACATTTTTTCATTTTGGTGATCAAGAGATCAAAAGGATAAAGAGCTCTTGACATCGGGAAACAAAAAGTCCCGAAACCCAAAATTTCTTGTCAAGGAAAAAGCCATAGATGTGTACAGAGGTCGTGGCTGAGAACGAAAGGACCTGTGGATCGAATTTGAAGGAGATTCTAGTAGGGAATCGAAAGAGCCGCTTCGACTCAGGGAAGATTTTGAACGAGCCCATGTAGCGGACGTCCACCAGAGGGCTGATAGAGCATCTGCGTCAGGACACGACCCTCTACAGTTCTACTCAAGGAAGACCTCATATCGCTCCTTGGAACAACACATTAAGGAGGCATACGATGAAGTTGAGAAGGGAAAGTGAGTCTACAAGGTAGCCTCCATCCAAGAGGGTGCAGTGCACCTAGCTTTCCAACTCATAGCTAGTAAGCTCATCATAAAGAACTGCCCCACGCAGGTCATCGAGTTTGTGGTGGACCTCATAGGAAAATCCATGGAGGGGATGCAAATGAATTGGGAAAGATACCTCATCAATGCGCTCAAGAAAGACTGTCATGAAGCATAGGATCAGGGATACGAGTTACATTTCAGCTAGTTTCTTATGTTGATTGCATTTGTCACTTGGAAAATGCCGAATGGAGAAAAATTTCTAGAAATTGAACCATCAGAGCCACTGGCAACTATATTTTCTACCTTATAGTATACAAATGATATGTTGAAGCAATGGAAGTTGAACAACGTGTTCCATACCTACTATAAGCAACTAAAGGATGCTATCGAGTCTTTCCCACGCATGACACCGTGTACTCTGCACTAGTACAGACCACTAGCTATGTTTCACGCAGACCCACAATTTATTTATATCACTACTCACAGAGACGAGAGTACAAAAAAGTTATAGTATTATTATAAGCTAATTGAACGAAGACATGGAACAAATCACAAAGGAGTGACTGACGAAGTTCCTGGTACCAGTTGATGATGCATAACTCTCCGACCTTGACATCATAGGAAGCCCCTTGGTCACCCGGTTCGAGCATGCATGACATACCAGTGTGAAGAAGAAGAAGAAAAAGGAGGAAGTTAAAAACATAGAGATTGATGAGAAGGAAAACTCCTTGAATGAAAGTAGACCTCGCTCTCCCACAGGAGGAGGAGGAGATGAAGTAAATCAAGAAGTAGGAGGGGAAGAAGGAGAAAAAAAAGGAGAAGGAAAAGCTACACCACCAAAGGATCTCCCTATTGAGGCATAAAAATCGAAGAATAGGAAGGTTTCTCTATAGAAACCTTGAACAATAAAGAATACTCGTGCTAGTAAGCCCCAGCTAGAGGCTACACTCATGGAGGATGACATCGGTCTAGTCTACGGAGCAATGGAAGATGCCTTCGAGGACCTCTTATAGAGATATGGTGTGAAGCAAGAATATCTATACATAAGAGCTGAGAAGGAACTAAAGGAAATTCAATGAGCCATTCCATTGAGCCATGTAGCCCTACTACCCCTTTCTCGTCGAAGACTACAGAGTTGGGGGATGAGCCAGACCAACTTTAAATATGCACAGATGCAATAGAGGCTCGGCTTTAGCGAGTCCAATAAGAAAAGGAAAAGGCCATACAATCCCTGAATAAAGAAAAAGAGGAGATATTGGATCAACTATGAGTTTTGCAGTACTGTGTAACCGCGTATGAAAATGAGAAAGATGAGTTCCGAGTAATGCTTGAGGAAGATAAAGTGAAGATACAAAGGGAAAAGGACCATCGTCTTCCAGATAAAAATATAGTCAAAGAAGTGGTGAGAAAATAACTTCGCTCTATGCTAGGATTGGCATAGGAGGAACATGAGGTAGTCGAGGTTCAAGTGATGAAGCTCATTGAGGCCATCCAAAAAATTCAAGAATAGGTAATGGAGTTTGAGATTTAAGATTTGGGATATCACTTGTTTTGTGGCCCCAGCAAGGGGATCACTAGGGTTATGGGTATTAGGGTTTAGGGGATGTCGGTCCATGGGTTTACCCATGTTTAGGCCTTTTTGTAAGGGATTTAAAATTATAAATAAGAAGGAATGTAATGTATAAGTAACAGTGTAATAAGCTAAGTGGAAGAGGCAAGTGGTTCTGAGTTTCTTAGTGCAACATACTGTGTATGTAAGGATTTTCATGTAATAGAGGAGTTGGATCTATGCCTTGACTTGATTTTGGGAAGGTGGATCTGATTTTTAGTGCGTGGGTCACCTGTCCAGTGTGAAGCTTGGCTCTATGGCTTAGTGCACATGAGCGGATGGATGTAAGATATTGGAGACTAATAAAGAAGAAGAATTTGTTGGTGGACATATCCTCACATTGGGGTGAACCATGTAAATCTAGTGTAGATGGTTTTCTTTGTGTTATAATGTTTATGTTGTGAATTTGCTTAGTGCATCGAATGTTGTGAATGATAGATATATCTATGAATGTTTAATGTTTTGTATATGTTTAATGTGTTAGATTTGACTTATGATACTAAGTGCAAGGTGTATTTTGTCATTATTACTGTGTCGATATGTACTTAGGGTTTGATCTGCGATGTGAATAAAGATGTGTTCCATATTGGTTACAAACACCGGAGTCCTGTAACCCACCCTGTCTCTACCTCGGGTGGGACTTCGCCTACTTTGCAGGTGTTGTAGAAAGGGATGGTAGTTAGAGCTTTGTTGGTGCATTGTTGAAGCGTTGAACCCTGGGTCTACCTGTGTGCCAACAAAATTTTTATTCAAATTCAATACCTTCTACTTGAGCATACCCTTTACAGACAAGTCTTGATTGATTTCTTACTACTTTTCCATCATCATTTAACTCACTTTTGAATACTCACTTTGTGCCAATAACATTTTTATCTTTCGGTCTCGAGACAAGTTTCCATGTCTGATTTTTCTCAATCTGGTTTAACTCTTCTTCCATGGAATTCACCCAATGTTGATCATTACTGGCTTCTGCAAATAATTTAGGCTCTATTTTGGACAATAAAGAGATATTTACTTGTTCATATCTACTTGTCATTTTTCTCCTAGTTTGAGTCTAAGCATTTTTATCACCAAGAATTAAGTTTTCTGCATGATTTTTCTGCACAAACCTTGATGATGTTTATGTATCTTGGCCTTTTTTTTATTCTTCTTGTTATTATTCTTCTTCATTTTCTTCTTCTTCTTCTTCTTCTTCTTCTTCTTCTTCTTCATTCTCTTGCTTTTCTTCTTCATATTCTCCTTATTCTTTTTTGTTGTAATCTATTTTTGTAATATCTCCTTCCAATTGATCATGACATAGGATGACTTAGTAGTTGATATGATTCTTGTAGGATATATTCAATGAAGAGAAAGGGATTCAATGAGGTGTTGGAAAAAAGTTGGAGAGAGGGGTTCTCGAAGGTTACCAACAAAAGTACCATTGTATTCTAGTAGTGTTGGCATATTCAACCTTCCACAAGGGAAGGATGTCTCACCTGAAGAACAACCAAGACTTATGTGTGATAAAATGAGTTAACGAGGACAAACCATCATATCTAGTGTAATACAATAATGAACCATACTTAAATGTGGAGAGATCATATCATCAAAAGTATTAAACCAATAAATGCATAGGATAGTCCATGTTGCATAGCATAAAGATAAACACATAGATCACAATTTCTTGTGAAACAATGTCAAAACTATCAATTACATTGAAAAAAATATATTGTGCAGTAAAGAGATCAAGCATCTATACACATAACACCAAAATTTTGGCTCCCTAATAATCCTTCATATATTGTCATAGCATAGCCCAACATACATAAAGCACTTCTCCCTAGCATGAATTATACAACAAAATCGGTAATTATGCACCCAATCTAGACTCTTGGACTTCTGCCCAAGAACAATTCATTCCCCAAAAATCCCTTACAATGGCTTATCACAATAGACAATAATGGTGAAATATTGATGATAGAACATAAGATAAACTCAACAAAATTCAAGATCATACCAACATCAATCTAACAATAAATTGACAACAATAATATATCAACAACTTAGTACTATCCTAACAACAACTTAACAACAACCTTTTCCCATTACATGTTCCCATATTTATGCCTTTCCCTTGGGTATTTCTTTGTATTCTTGAGTCCAGTAATGTATCTTCTTGAATTTTCTTCCTTTTCACATGGGATCAAAGGTTATAGCTATTCCTGCTAGTCTTCCAGCTAGCACATGACTATTTTCTTTGATGGAACATTGTTAGTTATCTTTCCTCCACTTAGATCTCTCACTGATTTACTAAATTGTTTCACAAAACTTTAATATTTCAGAAAAATTGGGTGGTATTTGAAATGGAGGGACCAATAGGCCCAAACCACAATCTTTGACTCATCTTGAGTCAAAGAAATGTCTCTTTCCCCTGTCCCTCTACAAATGGAGGGCCCGATTCCGACAGAATGACAAGGGCCTGTACATGAAACTCATCATAGTGTGTGACCCGATACTTCCATTTCTTGGACAAAATCAAGCCGCCTGCAACAAATTCCTATGCGACGTTGACATCAAACTCCTCGGGCACAATATCCAACATAGTATTCCACTATGTGCCAACAATGGAGTTCAACTACTGCAAAAAAACATACTCAACTTAGATGGTAGGCTTGAAATGAAGAAGTGTTGTCTTCACAACTTTGTTATCATCATCCATGGAATCCAATATATCATCCATGGTATTGTTTTGTATCATAGTATCCAAGATGGGTGGCTCAAAACAATACCAACTATGATGTGGAGTAATCTTCCCCTTCGTCTGTAGACTCATCATCTTTCCATACTCTAACTTATTTATTTTTTTTGTGGATTGATCCTGAACTACAATTCCTGAAAGTGAAATCTCTTGGGCATGTTCTTTATTCACCTTCTCTTCTTTTCTTTCTCGCACTACTGCAAATCTTGCGATCTCTTGGACCTGTTCTTTATTAACATGTTCTTGTTTTTTTCCATTTCTTTTCTAGACCTCCCTGTATCTGACATCTTCCTTTTTCCCTATAGATTTGTCTTCATCTTGTACTATTTCCAATCTTTAGAGTATGACTTCTGGGTTTCCTTCGTTCATCTAATCTTCTTGTTCTTGTTTTATTTCCCATACTTTCTTATATCTAATATTAGTATTTTCTTTCATAGAAGTATTCATCATGCTTCTACACTCACGATCTATGTGTCCATAGTTATGGAATTTATAACATTCAATATTATATGGATTCACATATGAATTTCTTTCTCGAACATTTCTTTCATAAGCCCTGGAATCTACAAATTTATTTTCAAAGTTAGTATAATAAAAAAAACGACCATAAAGAAATTTACATACCTCGATGTGAATGATATTATTTGTGGCGTAGTCCTTATGAATTCTTTCCTTGGTTGGTCATGATCTTGATTGAAACTTCTTTGTGGATTGAATGGGGATGATCTTCTTGAAGATGTATCTCTATCTTTTTTCTTTGATTTTGGCCGACCATGATTTCTTCCCTTGAGTACTTATGCATAATTCTTACTCTTTTCTTCATTCGTATTTTATGAAAACTTGGAGTGCTTCTCTTAAACATTATATATTGATGATGATGTGGATATTTCTCTCTCTTCAACGTTCTTGTTGAGATTGATGATTTGAAGTCTTAATGTGACAGATTCTTCTTCAAGTTTCTCCACCTCTTATTCTTTCTTCATCATCTGAATCTTCATGACTTCTTCCATTCTATTTTCTTTGTCAAGTTGTATCAGGAAGGAG
>JZKD02S0048252.1:0-16863 GCA_000966675.3 Picea glauca
AACATTTTTTTCAAATATTCCTGATGCCTGACATTACTCTTTGAGCCTTAAGTTTAATCTCAAGAACAACATCTTTTTGGCGATGTTGTCGGGGATGGAGAAACGAATTTATTTTTCCTTGGGAAAATGAAAAGGTAAATTTCTATCTTTGATAGTGAACAAAGATTGAATACACAAGTAAGGTTTATTTTTATTTTTCACTTGGCGACTCCACCGTTGATAAAACTAGCATTCGGTCGAAAGAATACCAGAAAAAATCCAGACGATAAGCAGACCACACCAATGTCAGATCCTGAAAAGATGTTAAAACCAAAGGGATACCTCAAACAGACCGCGACATCAACATGTAAGGTTTATCAACCCAAAATTACATAATTTAATGCTAAGGTTCAGATTGAAGAGCTAACCCCTAAAGAAATCTTTAAACAAATCCTTTTCGTGGAGGCATCAACTAGTGAACTCTAGGCTAAGCTTGTGAATCCAGAGGTAATTGTACCCAAGATAAAGGTCGATATTGACTTGATTGATACTCCTACCGATCAGAACAAAATATCCCTCTCTATACCCGTTGTTATTGATCCAAAAATGATAGGTTTTACTGACAAATTGCAAGTTTAGTTTTAATGTACTTTATGCATCGGATCGATAAGAATGTGAAATACATAAACTTTACTATTTGTTGCGGAATATCAATTATGAATTTTACTTGATGCTCATTAATGATTAAAGATTTAAGCAATTATAAACCATGTTGCAAATTAAGAGAAGCAAAAAACAACCAATAAAAGAAATCGAGACAAGAACTTGTTAACAGAGTTCACCAATTGTTGGCTACGTCTATGAGCCCGCTTCCAAGTGGAGGACCTATTTATTGCTCTTCAAATGATAAAGTTCTCTTTACATTGGCTCTTTGTTGTTACAAAACATGTGTCAGATCTACTGTTCAAGACCTCCTTTCTCAGATACATACATGCCTCATAAAACCCCTCTCAAAAACATGGCCAAAATGCCTCTCAAAACATGAGAAAAGGCCAAATTACACAAGTTGCTCCTCAAAATCCTTGCATCAAAAAGTTACCCTCAAGCTTCAAAAAGCCTGGTTTATATATTTTTCAGGCTCAACAAGAGAAGCCCAATTTCCCCTAAAGATATAGCCTCTTTTTGGGATCAAATTCCCCTCCAAATGGCCACAATATCCTCAAAAAAAACAATTTGGGTCCAAAAATTACATATTTTGGGCTAAATATAAGTCAAAAACCCACTTTTAATTAACAATACACAGAGTAGCCCCCTTGGGATAAGCGTGCGCCCTCTTTTGTGTTCATATTCTAACCATATGGCCTAGCACCATCCCAAAGGGTTGGTCCCTGGCCCCTTAAACGCACTAGCTCTTGGTTCTGTGGCACTTTGCATGGGATCAGGGTCTAGAAACCACCCTTCATGCATGCGCCCTTGTATAGAAATAACTCTTGGTTTTGTGGGAAGTCTGAAAACTGAGGGCTAGTGCACTATCCAACTCCCGCACACAAGTTGTGGAGCACCCAACCCTATGGTTGTGGTCACATAGGTGGTTAAGTCAATGGGTTGGTCTTAGCCCAGCCCCCCTTTTCCTCCATTATAATGAAAACATACTTTATATAACATAAATGTGGTTTGGTATAACAAGTTCTACCCTTAGCGCACTCATTGTTGGACCTATCCCAAAGCTTTGGCACCTACCAAGAGGTCATGGGTTCGAATCCCATGGGCTCCAAAACTTTTAGACCAACTACCATTGATGGGGTGCCACATGGCAACCCACGATTGGACCACGTGGCACCAAAAAACTTGCTGAGAATGTGCTACTTTCCCACTTCTAATTGGATCTTTTATCTGCCCAGTCAACCTGTTGTTGTGTTGCCACATGTCTCAATGCTACATCATCTTGGTGATGTCATGCTGACATTAGCATTGACTTGTTGCTAGTTTGACCTTTGACTTTTTAACTGTTTGAGAATCTAATCAGAGTGTGATAATTCTCACATACGAAGCCCATTTGATAAAGTAAATATATGTCTGGAATAAGCACGACAAGATGGTCACAATGGAATTAGTTTCATTCAATTCCGAGAACTTTCATTTTTTAGCATTTTTTGGACCTGGGGAGCCTCCTGGATCAGTTATTGATATCCTTTCATTTATCTCCTGCCTCGAAGGGAAAGTTCCAGTTTCCCAAAGCTCTGAAGAATATATTTTATACCCCAATTCATCCCCTGTCAGCTCTCCTGTCTATACACCTTGAAAATCTGAAGAAAGAAGCCAACATTTCCCTTTTCCCCCTCGTATAGAGCTTCCATCTCCTCGAGGTATTTTCCTCGATTTCCCTTCACCACATCCTGANATTGAATACACAAGTAAGGTTTATTTTTATTTTTCACTTGGCGACTCCACCGTTGATAAAACTAGCATTCGGTCGAAAGAATACCAGAAAAAATCCAGACGATAAGCAGACCACACCAATGTCAGATCCTGAAAAGATGTTAAAACCAAAGGGATACCTCAAACAGACCGCGACATCAACATGTAAGGTTTATCAACCCAAAATTACATAATTTAATGCTAAGGTTCAGATTGAAGAGCTAACCCCTAAAGAAATCTTTAAACAAATCCTTTTCGTGGAGGCATCAACTAGTGAACTCTAGGCTAAGCTTGTGAATCCAGAGGTAATTGTACCCAAGATAAAGGTCGATATTGACTTGATTGATACTCCTACCGATCAGAACAAAATATCCCTCTCTATACCCGTTGTTATTGATCCAAAAATGATAGGTTTTACTGACAAATTGCAAGTTTAGTTTTAATGTACTTTATGCATCGGATCGATAAGAATGTGAAATACATAAACTTTACTATTTGTTGCGGAATATCAATTATGAATTTTACTTGATGCTCATTAATGATTAAAGATTTAAGCAATTATAAACCATGTTGCAAATTAAGAGAAGCAAAAAACAACCAATAAAAGAAATCGAGACAAGAACTTGTTAACAGAGTTCACCAATTGTTGGCTACGTCTATGAGCCCGCTTCCAAGTGGAGGACCTATTTATTGCTCTTCAAATGATAAAGTTCTCTTTACATTGGCTCTTTGTTGTTACAAAACATGTGTCAGATCTACTGTTCAAGACCTCCTTTCTCAGATACATACATGCCTCATAAAACCCCTCTCAAAAACATGGCCAAAATGCCTCTCAAAACATGAGAAAAGGCCAAATTACACAAGTTGCTCCTCAAAATCCTTGCATCAAAAAGTTACCCTCAAGCTTCAAAAAGCCTGGTTTATATGTTTTTCAGGCTCAACAAGAGAAGCCCAATTTCCCCTAAAGATCTAGCCTCTTTTTGGGATCAAATTCCCCTCCAAATGGCCACAATATCCTCAAAAAAACCAATTTGGGTCGAAAAATTACATATTTTGGGCTAAATATAAGTCAAAAACCCACTTTTAATTAACAATACACAGAGTAGCCCCCTTGGGATAAGCGTGCACCCTCTTTTGTGTTCATATTCTAACCATATGGCCTAGCACCATCCCAAAGGGTTGGGCCCTGGCCCCTTAAACGCGCTAGCTCTTGGTTCTGTGGCACTTTGCATGGGATCAGGGTCTAGAAACCACCCTTCATGCACGCGCCCTTGTATAGAAATAACTCTTGGTTTTGTGGGAAGTCTGAAAACTAAGGGCTAGTGCACTATCCAACTCCCGCACACAAGTTGTGGAGCACCCAACCCTATGGTTGTGGTCACATAGGTGGTTAAGTCAATGGGTTGGTCTTAGCCCAGCCCCCCTTTTCCTCCATTATAATGAAAACATACTTTATATAACATAAATGTGGTTTGGTATAACAAGTTCTACCCTTAGCGCACTCATTGTTGGACCTATCCCAAAGCTTTGGCACCTACCAAGAGGTCATGGGTTCGAATCCCATGGGCTCCAAAACTTTTAGACCAACTACCATTGATGGGGTGCCACATGGCAACCCACGATTGGACCACGTGGCACCAAAAAACTTGCTGAGAATGTGCTACTTTCCCACTTCTAATTGGATCTTTTATCTGCCCAGTCAACCTGTTGTTGTGTTGCCACATGTCTCAATGCTACATCATCTTGGTGATGTCATGCTGACATTAGCATTGACTTGTTGCTAGTTTGACCTTTGACTTTTTAACTGTTTGAGAATCTAATCAGAGTGTGATAATTCTCACATACGAAGCCCATTTGATAAAGTAAATATATGTCTGGAATAAGCACGACAAGATGGTCACAATGGAATTAGTTTCATTCAATTCCGAGAACTTTCATTTTTTAGCATTTTTTGGACCTGGGGAGCCTCCTGGATCAGTTATTGATATCCTTTCATTTATCTCCTGCCTCGAAGGGAAAGTTCCAGTTTCCCAAAGCTCTGAAGAATATATTTTATACCCCAATTCATCCCCTGTCAGCTCTCCTGTCTATACACCTTGAAAATCTGAAGAAAGAAGCCAACATTTCCCTTTTCCCCCTCGTATAGAGCTTCCATCTCCTCGAGGTATTTTCCTCGATTTCCCTTCACCACATCCTGATGTAGTCAAAAGGTCATCACTTCAGTCCCTCGAATTTTTTGAAAATCCCCTTTTTAGCCCCCGGAGTTCATCTCCTAGACTTCCAATGGCTGTTGTCGGAGGCGAAGGAGTAGATGGACAAGGGCAAGGACAACCTCCACCCCCTAGAATATTTGCCAAGGTAGCTTCTAGATATGCTCCCTTGGTCCTCCCTGTCATCCTTCATGATTTCCCCAAAAATCATATGAAAAACCTACCAAAGTTTATGGGGGAAGGAGATGTAACCACAACCGATCACATAGCCTTTTTTTATCAGTTTGTTGACATTCTTGGCATTGAACATGAAGATGTTTACTCAAGGCTCTTAGTACAAACCTTTGAATGGCAAGTGAGAACCTTGTTGCGAGGGATCCCGGTAGGATCCTTTGAAAATGCCTTCCAAATACAATGGAGGGAGAAGAAGGACCATCTCTATTATTTGACTGAATTCAGGGATTTAAGAAAAACGAATTATGAGTCAGTTCTCGAATTTACTCAGAGGTTCAACAAACTGTACAGTAAAATCCCAGCCGAGGTCAAACCCTCTCAACCTGCTGCAAAGGTAACTTTTGCATGATATTTTGAACCTGACTTTGTGTTGGCCCTTGACCAAGTTTTGGGATTTTCTTGGTCATGTTGACCTATTTTGGGACTTCAACACCTTGTCGAAGGAGGAGCGCAAGACGAAGCGGAGATCACGAGATCTCGGCCCCCTTTTGGGAATATTTTTGGGTTTTGGGGAATATGTAATGGGAAAGGGATGTCGTCCCATGGGTTTACCCATGTTTAGGCCTATTTTGTATGTATCAATAGATGCCTAGGCTAGGAAGAGGAAGGAGATGAATGAAAGGCTAAATTCTAGATCTAAGTGATGTGAATGTATGCTAAGTGAAAGTAGGGTTTTTGTATGCTTTGTGCATGATTTTAAGAGGCTTGCAGAGCTGAGTGCAAGTGGTTGTGACAGATTTTGAAAGGCTTAGTGCTATAACACAAGGAATAAGGATCTAGCAAGATGCGTAGATCTTTTGTCTTGTGCGGAGTAAGGGTTCTGAAGCTTTGTGTTGTAATAGATTGATTGAAGGCAATAAAGAAGAAGAGTTGGTGGACATAGCCTCAGGAGAGGGGTGAACCACGTAAATCATGTGTTTTCTTTCTTTGTGCTTTACCTTAATATGTTTATGTCTTCTTTTTCTAAGTACTTTGATGTAGTTGGATAGATCTACTTGCTTTATGCTTATGATATGTGAGAATGCTAGATCTGATACATATGATTGTGCTTAGTTCTTAATCTGGTTGATCTAACCTATTTACTTATGTTAAGTTCTTGTATACAGTATATTAGTGTGAATATTGTGAGGCTTTGTTTTATCAGCGAGGTAGATAATGATTGCATGTTAAAGAACCGAAGGTGCTAAATGCTTTATTAAGTAGTACAATCACAGATCTGTGTCCCAACTAAGGTTGCAGACACTTGAGTCCTACAACCACCCATGCCTCTACCTCGAGTGAGAATTCATCTTCTTCGCAGGCGTTGTCAAAAGGGTCGATAGTTAGGGTTTTTTTGGTGTGTTGAACCCTGGGTCTGCCCCTATGCCAACAAATGGTTCCATTGCCGGGACCTGAAACTATGATTGTTGGGAACTAAGGAAGAAGAAGATTTGTGCAAAAATTAAACTTAAAATTGTGAAAGATCTATGCGTAGATATGTTGCCCTAGTGTTCTACTGATCTGTAAAGCTTTGTGACAAGAGGAAGGTCATATCTGAAGAAAATAAGTCTGATATGCAAAAAGGAAGGTCAGATATGAAGAAAAGAAGTCTGATCTGCAGAAATGAAGGTCGGATCTCAAGAGAAGAAGTCTGATCTAAAGAAGAGAGGTAAGATCTGTAAGCTCTGTGCTCTGATAAAGGTAATAATAGTTAAAAAGTCTTAGATCTGAAATCTTTGTGCTCTGTAAAAGTAAGATAAGTGGGATTTTTTGTTTCTAGAGTATGAATCTAGGTATGTTTGATAGATTATGTCCTAGCTTAAAAACTAGGGCACTGATAGATGAAAGGAGATTTCATATGAATAGATCTGATAAGAATAACGAAAGATATTTATACATATGCATAGAATGAATGTTTGGACTAACAAATGGATGCAGGACCCTAGAAAAAATTTGTTGCAAGTTAACCCCTATTATCCTAGCGCGTAGTACAAAAGAAGTTGGGGATCATTTAAAAGAAAGATAGGATTGACCCTCTATTACAGTTGCAGAAGACCAGAACATCTTGCTAAGGAATGCCCTAGAAGAAGACCTAGTTGTCTTTGTTGTAAGGCTATGGATCATGAAGTGTTGGATTGCCCTAGAATGATCTCTAAGCTTGAAGGAATGAATCTGAATCAAGAGAACCCTAAGGTAGATCCAGAAAAGGAAGAACCCCAGAAAGAATCAGAAACAATATTACTACAAATGAGAGAAACCTTGAATGACCACCGACATGTCAGATTATCAGTGGTTTTCAAAGAAAATGAATGCATTGAAGCAATAATAGAGGACTTCAACATTGACTGTGTTCTTGATGAAGAAACACAAGTGAATATTATGCCAGAAAGAACTTAGGAAGCTATAGGGAAGCCTGATATGACCCCTTCATTAGGAGGAATAAGACTATTCAGAGGAAAGATGGTAACTTTATGTGGGAAGCTCGCTCAGATACCTATGACCGTCAATGGAACTTCAACAAAGGAAGATTTTGAGATTATTAAATTTATTGAAGATAGCGCCCCATTTACCATGCTATTAGGGAAACCTTGGATTTGAAGAGATCAAGCCAGACGAAAAGAAGAAGAAGAAGACTTGGAGCAGAAGAAACAAGAATTAAAATATTTCATGACCAGAAGGATCGCTCAATTGATTAAAGAACATGAGAATAGATCGAAGCTATTTGACCCTAGAGACTCTAATGTCGAAGCTAAAAGATCACTAGAATACCCATAGAAGACTAAAGAACTTATTCCAGCTACATAAGAGGTGCTACCCCTGAAAGATTCTCAACAATGTGCAGTGCCTATGATAACCGAAGATAAGAATCAAAATGGAAAAATACACATCGAGTCGAAGCTCACTAGAAAGAAGGCTAGAAAGCTAATCAAGAAGAAGGCTAAGATTGAAAAACTACAAAAGGTTCTAGAGGGAACTTCGTAGAAATAAAATTTGCAGAATTGGAGCTTCGTCGGGATAACAGAAAAGAGACATAGGGAACTTTGCCATGATGAAGCAATATAGTCATTGGGGCCGATATAGCCATTCGATTGCCGCTCTAAATGGATTGAAAAAAAATTATAGCTCGACACCAAACCATTAGACCGCACCATAATGGATTGAACAAGACTTAATGGAGGCTCGTAACCATTGCAAGCAAACCGTTGTTGAGTTGCCTACTTATCCCGTCGCACCATGCACAGAGAACACTTTTGCTAAACTGAGAATTTGAAGACCGTAGATGGAACAAATTTCATATAGTGATCATTGCACCATTGCTATTATTCCAGTGCAGTGTCTAAGTATATCGTGACCCTGATACTTTTTTTGAGCACATATGTCCGTCGAGCTCACCGTATTTGAAGAGTTAGTGACATACGTACTCATCGATTTGATGGCTTGTAGAGTCATGTTGATGTCTAAGGGTATCTAGGCCTCATCCACCCTAGCCATGCAAGTGTCCCCATCCATTGCTTGAGCCAGTCCATCCTGGCCAGCCGATGAGAAGCGAACTAAGCACAAAGACGATATCATGAATTCCAAGATGATATCGAGCATCTTACCTGCTTATCTACCACCTCTGAGCGGCACCATTAATCATGACAGTGTACTTTGAGACTTTGAATATGCGTTGGTCACTGCGTACCTCCCGAAAGAGGTGCACACATTTCATACCGACCAGGATAAGCTCACCATGTTGAAGCTTAGTGACTTCAACCTCAACGACAAGAAGGTTTACAACATGCTCTCCCTGCATAAGTATATGACGAGAACAAAAGGAAAGAACTCAAAGATTATCGCTCAGTCATGGACCCAGAACCTTGCGTAGTCAACCCTACTTAATTTTATGAAGATACTGCACTTCGGATGACACTAGGAGGTGAATGCATGCATCAATTTGTTGTTATCCTGCTATCATGGTGGATATTTGTGGTTGAACCACCGCATCACAATGGATCTGACATTGATTAATCGGATCACAGGGCTAAGCATGCAAGGCCCCGACCCATGGGATTTCTACCCCGGGAAGACCATGGATCATGCTCTCGCCCAGAGGATAAAGGATACTTATGGAGATGTAGAGAACGGCACGCGAGTCTACAAGGTAGCCTCTATCTAGAGTGGTGCAGTGTGCCTAGCCTGTCAATTGATCGCATGGAAACTAGTTCGCAAGAAATGACTCACCCAAGTAACCAGATTTGTAGATGACCTCACAGGGAAGTGCGCAAAGGGCCTACATATGAATTGGGCCAAAAACTTGGTGAACCAGCTATAACTGGACTGCAGGGAAGCGCGAGACTAAGGGTATGAGTTCCATTTTAGCTGGCTTCTCATCTTAGTCGCTTTCATCACATGGGAGATGTTGGAAGGTGCAACCTTCCTGGATGTCGAGCCCTTTGAACCACTGGCTGTGAAGTTCAATACGTTGTGGTACTCCAATGACATGAACAAGTAGTGGAAATCCAATGCCATATTCCACACTTATTACAACCAACTAAATATCGCAATCCAGTATACACCTCGTATCACCCCGAACACACTCCACAGATTCAGGCCATTGATGAAATTCAGCGTGGACCGCCACTTCGTCTATATCATAGTGCGCACTGATGAGCATCAACAACAACTATAGTCATACTACAAAATGATAGAGGAAGACTTAGAAGATATTATTAAGGAGTGGTTGGCAGACCTCCTCATCCCAGCGGACCCCGTGGAGTTATCTGATGTTGATAGTCCTGAAGCAGTGCACGATACACCTGGACCAAGCAAGACCAAGATAAATGAAGAAGACCAATATGTCCACAGTACCTCAGTAAAGACTCCTTCTATATCTCCTGATTGAGGAGGTGATGGCAAAGAGATAGATGGCACCAAATTCAAATAGAAGAAAGGTGAGGTCACACCGCCTAGAGACGAGGAGGACCCCTCCAAGAAAACAAAGGTTTCCCCACCGAAACCTACATCCTAGAAGAAAGTGAAGGCCAAGACCCCTCAATATGTATGAGACCAAAGGGAAGCAATTGCCCACAGCGCAGTTGACAAATTAAAATCTCTTGCCTTGGAGTGCAAGCAACTAAGTAACCAGAGCACCCAGACATATGAAAACCTGACAGAGAATCCATAATTACAGGTGCTGGAGTCGCAACTCTAGGACGTAAAACAACATGTGGATACACAACAGGCATAGTTGAAGGCCCTGTCAATAGTATATAGAATGAATATATCTCGTGAACAATGCATAGCTGAGTAGCAGATTCATATGCTTCAAAGAAAAGTGATGGAAATCACTCAACGAATCTAACATTTGCAAGATAATGCATGTTTGTTGTTTTTCGAGATTGAGAGCCAAGGAGAAGAGCTAGAACAGGTTGTCCTCACAACAGAACAGTGCTTGTAAGGACCGGTGAACGACACAATGATCCAGNAGGGCTAGTGCACTATCCAACTCCCGCACACAAGTTGTGGAGCACCCAACCCTATGGTTGTGGTCACATAGGTGGTTAAGTCAATGGGTTGGTCTTAGCCCAGCCCCCCTTTTCCTCCATTATAATGAAAACATACTTTATATAACATAAATGTGGTTTGGTATAACAAGTTCTACCCTTAGCGCACTCATTGTTGGACCTATCCCAAAGCTTTGGCACCTACCAAGAGGTCATGGGTTCGAATCCCATGGGCTCCAAAACTTTTAGACCAACTACCATTGATGGGGTGCCACATGGCAACCCACGATTGGACCACGTGGCACCAAAAAACTTGCTGAGAATGTGCTACTTTCCCACTTCTAATTGGATCTTTTATCTGCCCAGTCAACCTGTTGTTGTGTTGCCACATGTCTCAATGCTACATCATCTTGGTGATGTCATGCTGACATTAGCATTGACTTGTTGCTAGTTTGACCTTTGACTTTTTAACTGTTTGAGAATCTAATCAGAGTGTGATAATTCTCACATACGAAGCCCATTTGATAAAGTAAATATATGTCTGGAATAAGCACGACAAGATGGTCACAATGGAATTAGTTTCATTCAATTCCGAGAACTTTCATTTTTTAGCATTTTTTGGACCTGGGGAGCCTCCTGGATCAGTTATTGATATCCTTTCATTTATCTCCTGCCTCGAAGGGAAAGTTCCAGTTTCCCAAAGCTCTGAAGAATATATTTTATACCCCAATTCATCCCCTGTCAGCTCTCCTGTCTATACACCTTGAAAATCTGAAGAAAGAAGCCAACATTTCCCTTTTCCCCCTCGTATAGAGCTTCCATCTCCTCGAGGTATTTTCCTCGATTTCCCTTCACCACATCCTGACGTAGTCAAAAGTTCATCACTTCAGTCCCTCGAAGTTTTTGAAAATCCCCTTTTTAGCCCCCGGAGTTCATCTCCTAGACTTCCAATGGCTGTTGTCGGAGGCGAAGGAGTAGATGGAAAAGGGTAAGGACAACCTCCACCCCCTAGAATATTTGCCAAGGTAGCTTCTAGATATTCTCCCTTGGTCCTCCCTATCATCCTTCATGATTTCCCCAAAAATCATATGAAAAACCTACCAAAGTTTATAGGGGAAGGAGATGTAACCACAACCGAGCACATAGCCTTTTTTTATCAGTTTGTTGACATTCTTGGCATTGAACATGAAGATGTTTACTCAAGGCTCTTAGTACAAACCTTTGAATGGCAAGTGAGAACCTTGTTGCGAGGGATCCCGGTAGGATCCTTTGAAAATGCCTTCCAAATACAATGGAGGGAGAAGAAGGACCATCTCTATTATTTGACTGAATTCAGGGATTTAAGAAAAACGAATTATGAGTCAGTTCTCGAATTTACTCAGAGGTTCAACAAACTGTACAGTAAAATCCCAGCCGAGGTCAAACCCTCTCAACCTGCTGCAAAGGTAACTTTTGCATGATATTTTGAACCTGACTTTGTGTTGGCCCTTGACCAAGTTTTGGGATTTTCTTGGTCATGTTGACCTATTTTGGGACTTCAACACCTTGTCGAAGGAGGAGCGCAAGACGAAGCGGAGATCACGAGATCTCGGCCCCCTTTTGGGAATATTTTTGGGTTTTGGGGAATATGTAATGGGAAAGGGATGTCGTCCCATGGGTTTACCCATGTTTAGGCCTATTTTGTATGTATCAATAGATGCCTAGGCTAGGAAGAGGAAGGAGATGAATGAAAGGCTAAATTCTAGATCTAAGTGATGTGAATGTATGCTAAGTGAAAGTAGGGTTTTTGTATGCTTTGTGCATGATTTTAAGAGGCTTGCAGAGCTGAGTGCAAGTGGTTGTGACAGATTTTGAAAGGCTTAGTGCTATAACACAAGGAATAAGGATCTAGCAAGATGCGTAGATCTTTTGTCTTGTGCGGAGTAAGGGTTCTGAAGCTTTGTGTTGTAATAGATTGATTGAAGGCAATAAAGAAGAAGAGTTGGTGGACATAGCCTCAGGAGAGGGGTGAACCACGTAAATCATGTGTTTTCTTTCTTTGTGCTTTACCTTAATATGTTTATGTCTTCTTTTTCTAAGTACTTTGATGTAGTTGGATAGATCTACTTGCTTTATGCTTATGATATGTGAGAATGCTAGATCTGATACATATGATTGTGCTTAGTTCTTAATCTGGTTGATCTAACCTATTTACTTATGTTAAGTTCTTGTATACAGTATATTAGTGTGAATATTGTGAGGCTTTGTTTTATCAGCGAGGTAGATAATGATTGCATGTTAAAGAACCGAAGGTGCTAAATGCTTTATTAAGTAGTACAATCACAGATCTGTGTCCCAACTAAGGTTGCAGACACTTGAGTCCTACAACCACCCATGCCTCTACCTCGAGTGAGAATTCATCTTCTTCGCAGGCGTTGTCAAAAGGGTCGATAGTTAGGGTTTTTTTGGTGTGTTGAACCCTGGGTCTGCCCCTATGCCAACAAATGGTTCCATTGCCGGGACCTGAAACTATGATTGTTGGGAACTAAGGAAGAAGAAGATTTGTGCAAAAATTAAACTTAAAATTGTGAAAGATCTATGCGTAGATATGTTGCCCTAGTGTTCTACTGATCTGTAAAGCTTTGTGACAAGAGGAAGGTCATATCTGAAGAAAATAAGTCTGATATGCAAAAAGGAAGGTCAGATATGAAGAAAAGAAGTCTGATCTGCAGAAATGAAGGTCGGATCTCAAGAGAAGAAGTCTGATCTAAAGAAGAGAGGTAAGATCTGTAAGCTCTGTGCTCTGATAAAGGTAATAATAGTTAAAAAGTCTTAGATCTGAAATCTTTGTGCTCTGTAAAAGTAAGATAAGTGGGATTTTTTGTTTCTAGAGTATGAATCTAGGTATGTTTGATAGATTATGTCCTAGCTTAAAAACTAGGGCACTGATAGATGAAAGGAGATTTCATATGAATAGATCTGATAAGAATAACGAAAGATATTTATACATATGCATAGAATGAATGTTTGGACTAACAAATGGATGCAGGACCCTAGAAAAAATTTGTTGCAAGTTAACCCCTATTATCCTAGCGCGTAGTACAAAAGAAGTTGGGGATCATTTAAAAGAAAGATAGGATTGACCCTCTATTACAGTTGCAGAAGACCAGAACATCTTGCTAAGGAATGCCCTAGAAGAAGACCTAGTTGTCTTTGTTGTAAGGCTATGGATCATGAAGTGTTGGATTGCCCTAGAATGATCTCTAAGCTTGAAGGAATGAATCTGAATCAAGAGAACCCTAAGGTAGATCCAGAAAAGGAAGAACCCCAGAAAGAATCAGAAACAATATTACTACAAATGAGAGAAACCTTGAATGACCACCGACATGTCAGATTATCAGTGGTTTTCAAAGAAAATGAATGCATTGAAGCAATAATAGAGGACTTCAACATTGACTGTGTTCTTGATGAAGAAACACAAGTGAATATTATGCCAGAAAGAACTTAGGAAGCTATAGGGAAGCCTGATATGACCCCTTCATTAGGAGGAATAAGACTATTCAGAGGAAAGATGGTAACTTTATGTGGGAAGCTCGCTCAGATACCTATGACCGTCAATGGAACTTCAACAAAGGAAGATTTTGAGATTATTAAATTTATTGAAGATAGCGCCCCATTTACCATGCTATTAGGGAAACCTTGGATTTGAAGAGATCAAGCCAGACGAAAAGAAGAAGAAGAAGACTTGGAGCAGAAGAAACAAGAATTAAAATATTTCATGACCAGAAGGATCGCTCAATTGATTAAAGAACATGAGAATAGATCGAAGCTATTTGACCCTAGAGACTCTAATGTCGAAGCTAAAAGATCACTAGAATACCCATAGAAGACTAAAGAACTTATTCCAGCTACATAAGAGGTGCTACCCCTGAAAGATTCTCAACAATGTGCAGTGCCTATGATAACCGAAGATAAGAATCAAAATGGAAAAATACACATCGAGTCGAAGCTCACTAGAAAGAAGGCTAGAAAGCTAATCAAGAAGAAGGCTAAGATTGAAAAACTACAAAAGGTTCTAGAGGGAACTTCGTAGAAATAAAATTTGCAGAATTGGAGCTTCGTCGGGATAACAGAAAAGAGACATAGGGAACTTTGCCATGATGAAGCAATATAGTCATTGGGGCCGATATAGCCATTCGATTGCCGCTCTAAATGGATTGAAAAAAAATTATAGCTCGACACCAAACCATTAGACCGCACCATAATGGATTGAACAAGACTTAATGGAGGCTCGTAACCATTGCAAGCAAACCGTTGTTGAGTTGCCTACTTATCCCGTCGCACCATGCACAGAGAACACTTTTGCTAAACTGAGAATTTGAAGACCGTAGATGGAACAAATTTCATATAGTGATCATTGCACCATTGCTATTATTCCAGTGCAGTGTCTAAGTATATCGTGACCCTGATACTTTTTTTGAGCACATATGTCCGTCGAGCTCACCGTATTTGAAGAGTTAGTGACATACGTACTCATCGATTTGATGGCTTGTAGAGTCATGTTGATGTCTAAGGGTATCTAGGCCTCATCCACCCTAGCCATGCAAGTGTCCCCATCCATTGCTTGAGCCAGTCCATCCTGGCCAGCCGATGAGAAGCGAACTAAGCACAAAGACGATATCATGAATTCCAAGATGATATCGAGCATCTTACCTGCTTATCTACCACCTCTGAGCGGCACCATTAATCATGACAGTGTACTTTGAGACTTTGAATATGCGTTGGTCACTGCGTACCTCCCGAAAGAGGTGCACACATTTCATACCGACCAGGATAAGCTCACCATGTTGAAGCTTAGTGACTTCAACCTCAACGACAAGAAGGTTTACAACATGCTCTCCCTGCATAAGTATATGACGAGAACAAAAGGAAAGAACTCAAAGATTATCGCTCAGTCATGGACCCAGAACCTTGCGTAGTCAACCCTACTTAATTTTATGAAGATACTGCACTTCGGATGACACTAGGAGGTGAATGCATGCATCAATTTGTTGTTATCCTGCTATCATGGTGGATATTTGTGGTTGAACCACCGCATCACAATGGATCTGACATTGATTAATCGGATCACAGGGCTAAGCATGCAAGGCCCCGACCCATGGGATTTCTACCCCGGGAAGACCATGGATCATGCTCTCGCCCAGAGGATAAAGGATACTTATGGAGATGTAGAGAACGGCACGCGAGTCTACAAGGTAGCCTCTATCTAGAGTGGTGCAGTGTGCCTAGCCTGTCAATTGATCGCATGGAAACTAGTTCGCAAGAAATGACTCACCCAAGTAACCAGATTTGTAGATGACCTCACAGGGAAGTGCGCAAAGGGCCTACATATGAATTGGGCCAAAAACTTGGTGAACCAGCTATAACTGGACTGCAGGGAAGCGCGAGACTAAGGGTATGAGTTCCATTTTAGCTGGCTTCTCATCTTAGTCGCTTTCATCACATGGGAGATGTTGGAAGGTGCAACCTTCCTGGATGTCGAGCCCTTTGAACCACTGGCTGTGAAGTTCAATACGTTGTGGTACTCCAATGACATGAACAAGTAGTGGAAATCCAATGCCATATTCCACACTTATTACAACCAACTAAATATCGCAATCCAGTATACACCTCGTATCACCCCGAACACACTCCACAGATTCAGGCCATTGATGAAATTCAGCGTGGACCGCCACTTCGTCTATATCATAGTGCGCACTGATGAGCATCAACAACAACTATAGTCATACTACAAAATGATAGAGGAAGACTTAGAAGATATTATTAAGGAGTGGTTGGCAGACCTCCTCATCCCAGCGGACCCCGTGGAGTTATCTGATGTTGATAGTCCTGAAGCAGTGCACGATACACCTGGACCAAGCAAGACCAAGATAAATGAAGAAGACCAATATGTCCACAGTACCTCAGTAAAGACTCCTTCTATATCTCCTGATTGAGGAGGTGATGGCAAAGAGATAGATGGCACCAAATTCAAATAGAAGAAAGGTGAGGTCACACCGCCTAGAGACGAGGAGGACCCCTCCAAGAAAACAAAGGTTTCCCCACCGAAACCTACATCCTAGAAGAAAGTGAAGGCCAAGACCCCTCAATATGTATGAGACCAAAGGGAAGCAATTGCCCACAGCGCAGTTGACAAATTAAAATCTCTTGCCTTGGAGTGCAAGCAACTAAGTAACCAGAGCACCCAGACATATGAAAACCTGACAGAGAATCCATAATTACAGGTGCTGGAGTCGCAACTCTAGGACGTAAAACAACATGTGGATACACAACAGGCATAGTTGAAGGCCCTGTCAATAGTATATAGAATGAATATATCTCGTGAACAATGCATAGCTGAGTAGCAGATTCATATGCTTCAAAGAAAAGTGATGGAAATCACTCAACGAATCTAACATTTGCAAGATAATGCATGTTTGTTGTTTTTCGAGATTGAGAGCCAAGGAGAAGAGCTAGAACAGGTTGTCCTCACAACAGAACAGTGCTTGTAAGGACCGGTGAACGACACAATGATCCAG
>JZKD02S0048263.1:0-14237 GCA_000966675.3 Picea glauca
GCATTCTTTAATCCAAATGGAACAACATTCCACTGGAACAATCCTTTGGGACATGTAAAAGCAATTTTATGTCAGTCTTCTGGTTTAACCTGTATCTGATAATAGTTGCTTTTCGCATCAGATTTTGAAAAACACCTTGCTATTCTGTATCTTCTGCATAATAGATTCTTGACGAGGCAATGGATATTCAAAGTTGACTGTAATAGAATTCAAAGGACGATAGTGAATAACCATCCTTTCTTTACCTCGAAGAATTTCCTCATGATTTCTTACCAGAAGGGCAGTGCAAGAATAATGAGATTTAGGTGGTTTTATTATCTGCATTGCTAATATTTCTTCTATCTGCTTCCCTAGTTCTTGCTCCTCTGTAGGAGTATATGGTACTGGTTTTCCTTTTACTCCATTATCACGCATTGTATTTATTTTTAGCATGGGGCTAGAAATGTCCCAGAACTGTTGAGGATTTGCTGAACAATGTTTCAGAATCTTTTCATAGATTGGGAGAAACTGTGGCTGAAAGTCTTCTACCCTTACTGCTTTATTTTTCAGTTTCTTATTTTACCTGTCATTGTATAAGCTTAAACCAATTATGTGAATCCTTTTCAGGCTTTCTTCTTCTTGCTCTTTTATGCTAATTGTCAACTCTTTTGGTTTTGTTTTCAATTGTAGTATTGGCAGATAACAGTCTTGGCACAGATACAACTTTTTTCTTAAAACTGCATATCAATCTATAAGCAGCAAGAGTTATTGGAGCTACTGCTTCTATGAAAGGCATTCCCAACGTGATTAAACTAGATAGATCATAATACTGAATAAAATTCATTTTTATCATTTGTCCACGTATCCTTAGTGACACATTATCAAGATAATGAGTAATCTTGATATGGCCATTCAATGTTTCTGACTGTAAAATATTTTTCAAAGGTTTCCATAGTCCTTTAAACATACTAGGTCTAGCCATATTGCTAGTCCCTCCAGTGTCTATAAAAGCACCAACTTGTTGCCAAGTTTTCCCAACTAAGATTTCCACTGGAATATAGATCAGGTTTTGTACGTTGATCATCTTTTTTATCATATTTGTTTTTGTTGGAATTGTTATAGAGGAATATCGACCAGCAGAAGAAAAGAAAAAGAAACCAGAAAAACCTGTCAAAGTTCAATCAGCAGTGTTCCATTCAAGAAAGACGCCCTTGGTCTTCTTCCACTCTGACTGATAGGCCAGGAAAGGGGTTTTGTTCGAGCCTCCTAGCCATCTCACAATGATAAGCTTCCTTCCCATCTCTAATATCCATAATGGCCTCTTCTTGGATTATCCCAATTCCCCTCATTAGACTATTCTCAATGCATGATCCTTTGGGCAAAGTTTTCCATCAAATTAAATCTTTGAGATTTATCTATATCCATACTCTGATTTGTGCCATTTTTTGTTTGACCCAGTTTCTTGCCCGAGGAAGGTTCTTAAAATTTTCTCTGGCTTGTCTCGGACTGATTTTGGGAATGCCAGAAGTTAGAACTGAACATTGGTATAGTGGGAGAGCTAGTAATACTGATTTCAGTGGCCGAGTCATTCTAGCTAGCTGTAGCCATTTATGGCTTCAATGTTCTATTGTTCACCTTGAACTTTGCTAAAATCTGTTTTGAGGGCCCTTTATGGGTTTAGGCCCGTAGGTGGATTGGCAAAGCCACCCTTCTCTGGTCCTTTGGGGCTCTGGGAGGTATCAGGTTCATGTCCAAGTCTGGCAGACGAATTCAGATGCACTAACTGGGGTTATTTCAGCAAGGTGGCCAGACCCCAATGCAGTAGGAGGACCTTTGATCCACTGAAAGTTATGGCCCCCAAGTGGAAGCTGGTTGGTCATTGATGACTTAGACCAAAACAATTGTGGAGGTTCAACCTCTGACTTGTTAAAAAAAATTCTGTTTCAAGTAAATTTTATGGTTCCCTTCTACCAAAGGAATCCCCAAGTATCTGCTGGTTAATTTTGCTCATTGAAATTTCTGAATATTACAGTATTTGAACTGTAGTCTAAGAGCACAGTTGACATGTAAGACTTCAGAATTCACTATTAATTTCCTCCCCTGAACCTGTCAATTACCTATCCACACTATTTTTTTAATGCCTGTGGCTCTTGGATGGTTGCCCTGCCCACTGAAATGTATCATTGAGTGTGAAGAGTGGTTTTGCGAAGTTAAGAGTTGTTTGTTTGATCTTGTTTTGGCCTTTTTCCTATGATATTGTTCTCCCCAAACCATTTGCCAAATTGCCAGTGTTAGAAAGAAATAAAGGGAAAGTTGACAACCTTGTTGTAAACATCTGTTGGGTTTAGCAAGACTGGTCAGGGAACTATTCATCGGAACAGTGAAGCAAGTTGAAGAAATACAAGATTTTACCCATGTAATCTAATTTTCCCAAATCCAAACTTTTCCAAGACCTTCGGCAGAAAGGACCGATTGACTTTATCATATGCCTTGGCCTTGTCTAGCTTAATTATAGCTGTCAACCTTCAGTGTTAGGGGAGTTTCAGAGTCTTCGATGGCTACAAGAGCTTCAGCCAGGGGCTTTGTATATCCTGCCAGGATTGTGCAGCTGAGCCTTCTTAGCCCATGCCATTATCCAGAGGACATTATTTGGCAGGCACTTGGTACTGGCATTAGAGTTGTTGGCTCAGAGGCTGAGAGTGACTGGATCTCTTTTATCCTTGTTGAATGTTGGATTAACTCAACAGATAAGTGCATCTGTAGCTTTTATAGCTTAGGGTTTATCTACTTGATATTTTTTGTTTATCTACTTTTTCTGCATTCTTTGTTTTGCTTTGGAGATGCCTTATGCACTCCTCTCATGATCTTATTTCTTGCTCTAATCTCGACTCTTGAGTCACATTGACCTTCTTTGGTCATTTGTGGACATGATAATATGATTTCAATTTTCTTAGAGTACAAATAATCTCTTGGGCTATAATAACCTTGTCCAATGTCTGGCTTCCTTGACAATTCTTCCTTCTTCAAAATACTAAAAAATAATTTTCAGCCTGCATGCCATTATTTTGAAGATCAATTTGTATATTGTGCTGTTGAGAAATGTAGGTCTAATTTAAAAAAGTGCAGATGCTTCCACAACTTCCAGTAACAGCTCTAGAAAGGTTACCTTAATTTGCTTGAGTACAGTTTTTAATTTTGTGTATTTTCTATTGTTGCCATTAAGTCATATTTTACTAGCTTCATGCTTCCTTAATAAAGATTGAATGAAAGCTATCTAGTGTGGATGCTTTGTTGCCTTCCATTGAGGAGAGTACATGGATTCGCTCTTCTTTTGTGCAGGTGTCATTAGTTCCTTATTCTTACCCTCTGGGATATCATTGAGGGGTTAAACACTGGTTTTCTAACGTCTTTCTTGTTTTGTTGACTTTAGAAAGGCCTTTGGCTTAGTTTCTAAACGCCTGTTGTCTTAGCAGGTACATGACATTGTCATCTTTGATTCCCTCATTACTGCTATCATGACTTTGTTGTGGGTTGATTTCAGACAGCATGGGGTTTTTTCTGACTTTAACAAGAGATCTATTGGTGTCAAACAGGGGTGTGCCACTGTGCCCTCTCCCTGACTTTGTTTGGGATCTACATGGATGAGTTCGAGGAGTTCCTTAGAGAAAACATGCATATGGAGGATGGTTGCACTCTTTTCATGTCTTGATTGCAATGCTTTTTTTCGCTGATGATGTGGTCCTTACTTTCTCTACCAAAGGTTTTCAGAGATAGTTGGAAGCCCTGTCTTGTTTCTACGTCATTGTCAGCACGTGGTTAATACTTCTAAGGACACTCTGTCCATGTTTTGCTGCTTCTTCAAAGGTGATATGGTTGAAATTACGATAACCTACACTTACTTGGGGTCCAATTTATTGGTCCTAGTCTCAACTTGAAGTTGGCCTTGCAATCCTAAATTTATAAGGGGTATGCCTCTTTCCACACTTGAGCACCAATGTTTCTAGATACATTTTCAAGACATCCCATTGAAGATCCAACTTTTTGATGTGATCATAAAATCTACTACAATATATGACTTAGAAATTTGAGGCCCTAGTTTAGGCCTTGTAGATTGGGCATGCGTAGAGAGAGTTCAACTTTCAAGTTCCAATATATGGTCCTTTGCAACTCGATGGTCCCCCAAAATATTGTTCACGTTGAGTTTGAGACTCATCCTCTTCGGCTTGAGAGTGCATTCTTGCTTATTTCTTATCTTCACCAGCGATGGGCTCTTGGAGACTTTGCCCCGGGTTGGGGGAGTCATCCATATTTCTCTCTTTGTTCCTTTGAAAAGCTCACATCCTTGGGCCGTGCTGGTTGTAGGCGACGTTGGTATTTTGAGGCCACCTTGTTTCTTCAATCTATTAGCGTCCATGACAACTCCCTCCTTATAGATAATCCTTGGATGCTCTGCCCCACTTTCTCCCCCCGAAGGAGGAGATGAACAAATCAATTAGAGACGACATTTATCAATAGTTCATTTGGATCACTTGGGTTTCCCCCTACAGCCTCTTAGACCTATGTTGGCTTTTATGCTGAACATTTCTTGTAGATTGTTGACGGTCTCATTGTCCATCCCAACTAAATATGACAACACTGGTCTCATAGCCTCAAGATTCCCCTCTCTTAGTTGAGAGTGAGTTCCCACCGTTTGTGGATGGAGACAAATCATCAGATTCCACACGAGGACAGTATCCCATTGGCTTTGCACCCTCCAAGAGGTGCAGATAAAAGAGCACTTTATTTTTAGGTGGCACATCTACTATGAAATCTCGGTGAGATTTCATTGTTTATATAGACTTTGATAGGCCCCTTGTTACCTTCTATTGGTACCAAGACTAAAGATTCCTAGCCTTGTACATTCTAGATGCAATTACTTTTAGACAGGGTGCCCTACAAGGATCTTAGAGGCCTTCTTGGTTGATTACCTCCTCTCAGTGTCTCCTACATTTCCTTGTTCTTTGTGCAGAGCTCACGAATGTATGCTCATTGCTAGGCTTCTTTCTTCCTGGAGGGATTCGTTGGCCTTGGATGTTAGGGGAGGTAGAACAAGGGATTCCCAACTTCCTGCTCTCCCTGATGGATGACACAACTAGGTCCTCTCAACCTTGGAAATTCTCTGCAGGACATTTTCAGGCTCAGCCTTGACACATTTGTGTTCTTGGATGACGATGGTTCCTCTTTGGATTTAGATGCTAGGCAAGATGCTACTCTGCCTTGGCTTCCATAGTCTTCACTGTTTTCTGGAGGAGCTGTCATGGTGCGATATTGTCATTGGGAGGGTTTCTTCACTTGGTATATTATCTTTTTCACTTTCTAGGGTTACCCTTTTTGATTCCATCCTCTTTATATTTCATTGTCTAATCTTTCTTTCTCTCTTTTCTTAACCTTAGATTTTAGAGCTTCTTAGGTGATGCTCTAGGCACTCCTTATTGCTGTTGTCGAAGGTTGTACTCTTTAGTCTCATTGACCTATTTTGTCATTCATGGACATTGATATAATTTTATTTCATTTCTATTTGTATGTGGGGTTGACATGAATTGAAACATTTACTTTTAGCTAAATGGAGTACATAATTTAGTTTTAGAGGATTCTTCTTATAAACTTGTTTCCTTGACCATCAACAATATTGCTTGTTAGATTATTTATCTTTTCATAGTGCTATATCTTTGTTTTGAGTGGGTCTTTGTGAAAGTATTGAACTTATTTTGTTCAGATATGCATGCGGTCAATACACTGCAGGGACATATGGATGTGCCTGCTACCAGACAACAAAGGTATACAAATGCTCCTCGTACCCAAAACAGCCAAGGTAATCAACGTGTTCATGGAAAGCATACAAATACTGGTACAGTTGTAAAATGGGATGGTACGAGTAATGGATCTACACCACCATTAGAGTTAGAGGGGAGGCAACAACTGATGGAGTTCAAAATTAAGAAATTACAAGAAAGGGAAAAGGTGCATGGTGAATTATTTACCTTTAAATGTTTCTAGAGATTCTTGTGTCATTTTCATTACATAGAGAGTGTGCATTTAGTGTTTGATCCTTGGAATTTGTTTTTGAATATGCTGAATCTGAATACTTTCATACTAGGAATTCTCAGAAAAATTATCTTTTACGTATTTATTCTTGTTCATTGTCTTTCTTTTCTGTTTGCTTGTCCAGGATGTTTACATTTTTTTTTCTAAGGAAAACCTCGTGGGAGCCCTTTTCCTCGGAATATCCGGATGGAGGGCCTCTCAACCACCAGCCACAATAGTGGCTGGTAATCCTGAGGGACTTGACCGGATTTGAACCTGTGACCTATGACCTCCCTGTTGGCAACATGCCTCTGGGTGGACGGTTCAACTGATTGAGCTAACCCTTGGGGCTTAGGATGTCTAGATATGGCCGTAATGTTCTTTTGATAAATAGACTAAAATATTTAAAGAACATGTAATGCATTCAGGAACTTACAAATTTGCTTCAAGACGAAACACAGGCTTTGGTGGCTTTGAAAGGTGATCATGAAAAGTCACTGGCTGAAATAAAGAAACTAAAAGGATTACATGAAATAGACCAAGCGGATTTAGCAAATGTGAAGTTGCAACTACAAAGTATGTGTAGGTGGTTCTTGAATCATATAAATTTCTTGCAGAACTTCTTTCAGGTTATTTTATTCCATCAAGGGTCTATAATTTTGTTGAATCTGCTTTTGGGGTTTGCAGCTAAGCAGGACTTGAATGAAGTTGCTCAAAACGAATGCATTGTTTTGAAGGCAGAGAAGCAACGAGTAAGTTCTAAGTAGTTTTGAATTTTATTTAAAAGGGACATGTTGGATATAGTTGTCATACTGAAGATGGGGTAATACAATCCCACATTTAAGAAGAATGTAATCCTTTTTATCATATACTGAGATCCGAAAATCAGCTACAAAATGTGATAAATAGAAGCAGAAGACTGAAATAGCATTTTCTACCTCATATTGTACCCCATAAATATCATTACAGAATAAAAGGTTTGGGTTTCACATGTTGGCTGTTACATCTCCCTACAGTAATTTCTGCATATTTCAGGTGACTTATAGTTGACATATTGGTGGGAAAATATGTGCCATCAATAAAATTTGAATTAGCAGTCTTCTGAAAGTGAACATGTTCAATATTCACTTGTGTGAAGTATACCTGAATGTCTTTATTTTGGAATGCGTTTATCTTTCAACAGATGTCCACAGAAATTGCAGAGCTTCAAAACAATCTAAATGAGAGGAATGCAGAGATGAATAAGCTCCAAGAAGAGCTTAGCAAAAGGAAGGTGACACATTCAAATGAATATGTTGAAAAATTGAAAAATACCATTGCTACACTGGAAAAGGAGAAGATTGAGATTCAGGTATGATTTCTACCTAATTGCTCAGGAGTCTAATAGAATTCACGTTCAAGCATTGGATGCACTTAGCGACACCTTAATTATTTTCAGTTACAATTTTGTCATGCATTATTTTTATTCTTTTTTTCAGTATAGGGTTAAGAGCTTTGTAACTCCTTGTGGCATTGAATTCCATCTTAAGTGCCTTATTCTTTTACCTCAATGCAGTAGGTTTGCTTTCCCAAAAGGATATTGAGAGTGCAATCCATCTGAAGTCAAGAGTTTGGAATGACAATGAAACACTGTTAATCATAAAATAATGTGTTCATATGACTTAGATAAATAAAAGAAAGGATTAGTCCCAAGGGTTAGCTCAATTGGTCTTGATGCCAGACGTGCGTGCTCTCCCCTGAAGTCGGGGAGGTCATGGGTTTGAATCTCATGCTCCTTGGGGCTACAGTTTACCCCGCTTACCATCCATGGATCATGGGGAAGTATTTGGTGGGTTTTCCGCGAAGCTTGCTTCGGAAAAAAATATATAAAAGAATGTACAGAAATAATCACAACATCATTCACATAACAGAGGTATCATTGTGAGTCTCTAATTCAATATGATATACACATGGGATTGATAGAGATGGAGGTGATGCCAAATATGCGATGAGGACGCTTCCATTAGTGATATCTCAAATGAAGATAGGGTGGCTCTCTATACAGATAGAGGATCATGTACACAACAGTTGAGGAACAATTGTTCACTCAAGTAATTAGTATTTCCCACTGATGCCCTCATAGTCACCCTGTGACGTAACTCACAACCCACATCATATTGTTAAAGTAATCTTTGCATTATATTAGAAAGTCTTCATAATAAGAATTCCATGGACTACATTTCATCAAAGACAAAATAGACTACAAGATACAATACGACTTAATGACCAACTTGAGGCTAGGTGGGAGGGGGGACATCTCCTTGGTACTGGGAATTGTTCTTGGGACAGGAGATGAGTCCTATAATGTCTGTGAATGCTTGTCACACAGTAGGTGCTGGATGCATCCCTTGTATGAATTAGAACACACTCAATGTCTCTTAGATGCACATAGTGAAATGTCCAAAGAACCCCCATACGTTTTTCCCCAGGAAATTGTATCTTGTATTACGTTACTTCACAAAAGTAGAATACATCAAAGTGTTCATATGAATGAGTTAGGCTATTATTAGCTAGACTACCCCAACCAACATAGGCAAGGAGTGCCAACCTATTTGCCTTAGCCATAAATCTCAAGAGAGCTATGCTGCATGGGTTTCCAGAAAACGGGAATGAAGGAAACAAGGAAACAAGGGAACAGGTGTTCCGAACGGTTAGAAGCTCTCCCCTATTTTCCAAGAAATGATAAGTTGATAGTGACAAACATATATATGAAAAGAATATAAAATATATCAAAAAATTCCCCAAAGGTGGAAAAATAGGAAGAGATAGAAAAATGCACAGGAAATTAACTTAACCATGATACATACATGGTATATGATACAATTACATAGTAGTCAGTACATACTAATATCACTCGTGATTCCATAAATAATAAAAGTTTAATATGATGCAGAGTGTAGAAAGTGTATTCACAGTGTTGTCTAAGTTGCTTAAGGCAGGGGAGCCTGTCCAAGTCTGTTTCAATGCTAGCTCCTGTGCCAACCATGTGAAGCTTGGTCATTTATGTTCTCTTTTCAAGAGAACATGTGCAAGTGTTCACTCCCTCACTGATTATGCCCAAAAGATGATGCCATACCTTGATGTAGATGCCCTTGAAACTATGTTTGCGCACTGTGCATTCCCATTCCTCACAACTCCACTATTCTCTTTTTCTTGTTCTTATTGATCTTATTCATAAACTGCAAAAGGGGTTTTATGGGGTTTAGGTTGGGTTGGAGTTGGATTGGATTCCACTCTCTTGTGTTTAGGGCGGTAGTTGTCTCGTTAGTCTCTCAATGGATTGGATCTATATGAATATAATTAAGATAATTAAACCTAGTTAATTGAGAAGTCTCTCTTTCCAAAAGTCACATCCTTTCACATAACCTACTTCTCTAAATACTTTCCACCCTCTAGCCTCTCTAGGCATTTTGCAAATATCCTGTGCTGCATGTGGGATGTTAGAATATCTACCCGTTGCTCAGAAACTTCCTCCCAGTGTACCTGTAGCAGCCTGTAGCAGCAGTATACCTGTAGGAGCAGTGTACCTGTAGCAGTAAGTGAAGGGTGCAACAGTGTTCAAGGATCCAACTATGAAAGCACATGCATGAATGTGCCAGCTATATATAGATTTGTTAGTTCTGTCTTCAGTTTAATTCTAAAATTAGATCTTCAGTTCGGTTCTAAAATTAGAATCACATGCAGATACGATTTAGCAAGGGTGCATTATTCTAGGGGTGAGGCATTTCATTACAGGCATCTTCTTCATGTAGCCTGGCCACACTTGCCTAGAATAGAATTAGGGTTTGATTCATTTAAGTAGGGCACACTAATAGAGATGTCAGTGCTATTTCTGTTTTTCATTCAGTTTATTAGAGAGTGTGTGCACTGTTTTTCTTTTACGGAGTTAATAAAAATAAACATAGATGATTTTCTGAGTGCTGCAAATTATTTTGTCTTGCTGTCAGTACTTTTCAGTTAGCATATGTGTTTACAGATCTAGCATACATAAGTAGTTTGAGAGTTCCTTAAGTTTTTCAGCTTTCTAGGGTTAACAGTTTGGAAGTGTTTTTTTACCATGCACTAAATATTTAACATGGTATTAGAGCTTGCTTTCTGAAATCTTCTAGGAACTGTTTACAGATAGTAAGGCCTCTATCTGGGATAGGGAGTTGTTGGAAGGTTTCAGGGGTGGGATGCCTGAGATCTGTGGTTGAGAAAAGCATTGGGGGACCTGTGATAGGTTGTTTTAGGTTGCTGATCTGTTTTGTCTAGCAGTGTGTTCCATGAGCAACAGTATGACTACTTTTAGTCTTGAATACAAAGACAGATTGGAAGGCCCTTCGAACTTCATTATGTGTAAGTGTTGGGTGTAGATGCTTTTGGAGGAGCATGAAAATTGGCATCTTGTGGAGAAGGTTACACTTCCTACAGATGTTGCTTTGTTGGTAGAATATAATAAGAAGATGTTCAAGGCAAAGAAAGTCATACTTGACTTGGTGAATGATCATTTGATCTCCGACATCGCCGAAAAGATAATCGGTAAGGAGATGTTTGATGCTACAGTCACTCTATATTAAAGTGAGGACATCAATAGGAAGATGCTTTTGACAAATAAGCTCAGAGCCACATGAATGAACAAGACAGATACAATAGCCAATTATTTGATGAATATTACTGAACTCGGTGGTCATCTTGCAGTGGCTGGAGAAGAGGCCAAGAGTGAAGAGTTAATACCCATAGCATTAAATGGGTTTTGATCTTCTTGGCAGCCTTTTGTTTGGGGTGTCTATGCCCAAGATAAGCTTTCCACCTTTGAGAACCTATGGGATGATTTCGTCGAGGAGGAGATGAAATTGAAGATAGTTGCAAGTATAGAGGAGTAGTATTTGTTCCTCATCAGTAGGATGAAGAAGGGTAGTAAGAAAGGAAGACATGGGAAGGGTCAAAGAGGTGTTGGGAATGTGTTGTATTCTTTGCACAGTTAGGTCCAAGCATTTTATGTTGTGCTAGGGTTCCCCGATTTATTTTTGTGCTGTTTTTGGTCCATTTTTGGCCTGTTTTTAGTCTTTTTCAGCCCATTGTAATCTAATTCCGGTTAAGGAATTAGGGTTGTAATCTTATCCGGGATAACGGATTAGGGCTTTGGATGTTGCGGAATCCTATACACTGTATTGTAAATGGTTAAGTCAATACAATGACAAATAGAGGTCCGACTCTATGGCTTGTTGGTTTTCCCAGATAAGGGTTTCCAGGGTAAATGTTATGAACACCAATATATATAAAATAGATATAAATACATAATGATTAATAATAATAACTAATACTCAATAACTAAATATGTTATGAAGAGACACCTTCCTGATGAAAGGTCATGTCTCTTCATGAAAGGGCACGCCCCCTGCTAGGGTATATAAACGGGCCCTCTTTCCTTTTTGCATTTGTTTGCTTTATTCGGTTAAAGACAATGTGCACGCAACATATATGCTCACACAGAATGACACAAATTACTCGTTCTATGATTGTTTTATATGTGCAGAAATATTCTCCTTGTTTTAAATGCTGCAAGTAATGATAACAGTTCGCTGGTCCAAATGTACTTTCTTTGATGCTCTGCGTTTAAAATTGTTGTCTCTATGCGAATCAGATGCTGCGATACTTGTGGTTATTTGTTTTGTTCTTTTTTTTGATAGACAACCTTATTTAGCCTTGAATTGCGATATCAACAATATCTGAATTTTCTTTTAAAATTTGCAGTGGAGTAGTTCTTCTCTCACGAAATTTCTGGATTTTTAATGGCCAACATCGTGTTTGTGGTTGAAGACCTGAAGAAATCAGAGAAACTTTGGAGAATTGAGTGTGGTCAAAAATCGGATCAGAGAAACTCTAAGAACTGGAGGTTGGCCAAAAGCCAAATCAGCCAATGGCCCGGATCAGACAAATGAGGCTCTGATACCACTGTGGTGAACCAACCTGGTTCACTATGTAAATATCCAAAATACCAGGAATATAAGGAAATCCATTTAGGATAATAATATAAATATAAAATGTATAATGATGAATGAGATAGATAAGATGGATTACAATGAGAAAGAGGGCCCGCTTATTTAGCCTCGCAGGGGGGGTGCCCTTTCATGAAGAGACATGACCTTTCATCTGGAAGGTGTCTCTTCATAACATATTTAGTTATTATTATTAATCATTATTTATTTGTATCTATTTTATATATATTTGTGTTCAACGATAGAGACACGTTTGAGTATTAGTTATTATTATTAATCATTATTTATTTGTATCTATTTTATATATATTTGTGTTCAACGATAGAGACACGTTTGTTGGGCAATCAGATTGCTTCCAAGGAAATCACAATTGATCCATAAACCATCTCACCTTTCCGTACAAACCGCAAATCGTACAAATTCCGTTGCTGTTAAGATTCAAGCATTAATTCCACCTTCGTACAGGTCATGATTGGAGAATAGAACCACCATTCATTTTATACGATCACGGGATTTCCTGATATATCCGTACCATTTCATCCGTATAGGCATCGTTTAAAAAATTATTTGTGCTGTACACTTGCCGTACGCCACTCCACACATCAGCCGTTCTTTCTGCTGTACAAATCGCCTGCTTGCTGTTTTTTTCCTGCAGTTCCATACAAAAATCCTTGCCATTCGTACTCAATTCCCACACGACCCATCCATACAGTCACATCTCCTGAATTTCTTAATTTGTGAGAAGGGGTTGTATTAAAAAAATAACAAAAGGAAGGTTTACGATCAAATAATCAAAGATTTTAATTTGGGAGAAATGGTTATATTAAAAAAAACAAAAACCAAAGGAAAGTACTAATCAAAGATTTTAATTGGATGAATTATATCGTGATAAAGTATTTGAAAAAATAAAAAATTCATAAAAAAGAGATATAGACTAAGTGAATTGTGGAATTAGAGATATCCACAAAAAGATATTTTAGTACTAAAGTGAAAAATAATAAGTCTAAAGTTATTAAAAAGGGTTTTTATTGAAGTTCAAAAAGATATATATATATATATATATAGAAAAGGTGATTGTCAAGGAAATTTTGTTCTCAAAATAAGTCATTGAAGTTAAAAAAAAAAACCTTGAAATTACAAGTTGATTAAAAATTTAATTTTAAAGACCAATTCAAGGTTATAAAAAAAAAGAAAAGGAAGACAATTCGAAAATGGAAGGAGGAAGATTTTCTTATGAAGGTTGTCCAATTTCATGTTGCAGATTATTTACACACTAAAAGGGAGTATTCAAGGGAAAGGAATTAACATCATTATCAGCATGAATCGTGATGAGAATTATATTAATATCAATTTGGCAAACCAATTATTAATACCAGAGTCTAATATAATTGAAAAGGAAGATTTTTTTTTGCAAGAAACAAAATGAAATTAAGGAGTTACAAGTGACAATTTATGAATATGAATATATATCTCAATTCAATGTTACAGATATGAAATTGACATCATTAGCGGGTTACGTTAGTTTAAAAATCTAGGTACCCTCTTCTTAAACATGGAGAAAAAGTTTGTGACATTTCCCTGTAAGGAGAAGATAATGACATTTCAAGACACTACTATGAGGTCAAAATTGATAATACCTTCATCAAAAGATTTTAAAGATATCTCAAAGACGATCCTTCAAGAAAATCAAAAGTCAATATCAAGGATGCAAAAAGAATTTAATGAAATTATTGCGGAAAAGAATGAAGAAATTTCTCGGTTAAAAGACCACAATCAAAACCTATTTACACAAATCAAGAAGTCAAAGGATAGAAAACAATGTGTTCAGAAATTGGAACAAGAAAATCAGGACTTTGGAAAGAAATTATCGGAAAAAGATGAAACCTCGCATTTAAAGAACCATAATCAAAGATTATTGGAACAAATCAGAATGTTGAAAGAGGAAAAATCTAAGGAAGACAAGAACAAAGTTGACAAATTAGATAAGGAAGAAAGCTCACGCCTAAAGGTTCATAATCAAAGTTTACTCACACAGATTAAGAAGATAAAGAGTGATAAGAAGACGCTACAAGACAAGTTAGAGAAACTTATCAACAAGGAATCATTGGTTGACAAAGAGACAATGACTGAACCTATGGAACTAGAGAAGTCTTCAGAGGTAAAAATCCCAATTGT
>JZKD02S0048285.1:0-21824 GCA_000966675.3 Picea glauca
GAAACCAAGAATTCGAGTACAACTGCCTTCTAATCTCGAATGATCTCCTCCTCATTCGACTCAACGGGCTAACAATTGACCCAGAATAGGGAGCGCTCCCCCAAAAGGGGTATCAAAGCATTATAGCACTCCTGATGTGCCTTGGGAAAGCGCCAGCACTATAAGGTGAGCAGCGCTCCTCTAGAAGGGATGAAGAGAGTTATAATGCTTCTGGATCATGGTAGAGGAGTGCCAGTGCTTCTCCAGCAGTATTAGAGAAGCGTTCCCCTTCCAAACCACTGTTTCATGGCCTCTTTCAGGTGTCAAGAGTTATTTGATTCCAGTGGATCAGTTCTTGCTCTTCAAATCAGTTATATGAGGTGTCATAAGTGCTTCCTTAGTGTCGTCATCACGACATTATGTCTGAACATCATTTACGACACTAGTGGTCAACTTTCGACACTTGCGAAAGCTGTAGGGAAGATGCGACACTTACGACGATTGACAGGGACAATGCGACACTTAGCAATTTTGACGTGTAACAGAGTGTAAATTAATTATTTAAATATAAGGATCATAAAAAATATGAAATCTTAAGTAAGGTCAAAAACATAATTACTCACCAACTTTGCGATCAACCATTTTCTTCCTTGTCATCCTATCTTATGTGTTGAATGGGTTCCATTATTTTTCTTTTTTGCAACAAAATAATTGAAAATTAGTATTTCATGTGATAATTAAATTTGATGTATATAAAAGAATAAATCAATGGTTGCATGCATCGAACGCATGTTGTTGTTGGGATGGCTCCTTCTGTGATGCAATTATGGTCATTTCTCTTACCATCTCCTTGTACACGTTTTTGGACCTGTTGGTAGTTTTCCCCTCATTTGTCCCTTGGAATTTGCATAATATTCTTGAAAAACAAAAGAACGATAAAAAAAAATTAATTGACATGAAATCAAATATAGCAAAAAAAAAAATTGGTAATTTTTGGGACATATTATAGAAAAGCATGTCTAGTAATCACGCTTTAAAAAAAAAAATGGTTATTGTAAGTTTTTTCTATTGCAAGTCTCACAGGTCTCATTGAACATTGCTCTGGAAATGCTTCTAGTAGTTTATATATAAAATGTTTCTTAGAGTCATTGGGTCAATTTTTGTATTTTAAATGGAAAGTGTGTCTATACATTCTTTAGACTATATCCCTCATAGTTTTGTAAAAAACATTATTCCTCTCATTAACTTTCAGCACCACTCCAAATGAAGTAAGGACCAAGTCATAATCATTTACATCCTTCATAATTTTTATCTTCTTAGGGAGACATTTCGTTCCCTTTCTATCAGTCCTCACACAACATTAAAAAAAAATGTGAAATTAAGTGTCTAAAATATGTTAGCGATTAATATTAAGAAATTCATTTTTAGTAAAAATTCAAAGAAAAAATTCATGTTGATTACCTTTTCATCCACCTAATTCATCTTTTTGAAACATTTCCATAAATATTTTATGCTCTTTTGCACTTAGATTGCAAAAAAATTGATCTAGTTTCTTCAAGTTTTTGTTTTGCATGGCACGCCTTAACCAATAAACATCATTAATTTAAACCTGTAGATAATTCAAATATATTATTTTTTTAATAAAACTTAAAGAACTTGCCTTGTTCTCTTGTTGGGATGAGCTACCATCAAGATCGCTGCAATAAGTTGTTTTCCTTGAACTTTTGTTGACCATATTCTATCAAAAAAATCCAAGAATAATTAGATATAGAAATTATGAAATATTTTTTGCAAAATAAGATTTTGGTGCGTATAATAAAATAGTACACATTGGTGTTTTAAACATATGTATATGCATCGGTGCTTTAAACATATCTATACACACTGATATATGATTACTATGTTGTTATTAAATCGAAAATGTTTTGTTTACAAATTGTTATATTCATGTGATGCTTTATAAAGTAACAAAATCATTGGCATCTCGTTATTTTTCATTGCACACTGTTGAACCCATGAACAAATTTAAAACATGATGCTTTCAGTGTTAAAAACAATGTTGTTTACATTTTAAACTTAGCGATGTTGTTCACCGGAATTTGCACACCGGTGCGTTATTCCTGTACAGTGCACATCGCTAACCATGAAAGCAGTTTTTAAAGAAAACTGACAGTAGCAGGGTTTGGGATCCAATGCAATGAGTGGTCACAATGAAACAGATACCAAATGTCCCATATACAAGTAAAACAACCCTATAAAAAATTGTTAATTAAAAAAATCTCCTTGTGAAATATAGAGAGGGAAACCAAGACAAACAACAAAAAAGCTAGGGCTTCTAATACAGAAGGTAACTATGCAACCATTTTATTTTATTTAGAATGCACTGAAAATTGTTTGAATCAAATAGCGGAAAGATTGATATGATCAAAGAGTGAAATCACATGCCTAAAATTTCTCCTCTGTGGATTTGTATGTGACCTATGACGATCCATTACAAATTTGGCTCTTCAAAAAAATCTACCCACTCCAAAGTCTTTGTTGGTAAATATTTCTTACACAATTCCCCCCTCTAAATTTTGGAAAAAGAATGAAATAAGGATTAGGGTTTTCATCTATAAACACATACATTTAGAGAAAAATGAAAGTCCCGCTCATTTTTTTGCTACATATTTCAGTGCATTGATGATAAACACATTGTTTTTTTTCTAATTTACTTTTTCAGTGTGCTAATGTTGGATTTACTTCACGCACACCTAGGATTTATTTTTCCTAAGCTTTTTATTTGTTTATTAGTCATAATTAGTCATTATCTAGTCTCCTATATTTTAGGGGAGAATATTCCACCTGGAGAATATTCTCTTTCAGTTGACACTTCAATTTGACTAGTTGAGTTGAGTTTAGATGTTGCATTGGTTTTGTCACCATGAAAAGTTGGGATCATCACCAACTCACTACTCTTTGTTGAGTTAGTTAACTAAAGACTAGTTGACTAGTTAACTCAACTAGGTGGCAATTCACTCTCGTAACTGCCTGAGAGACTAGACTAGGTGGCAATTTACTCTTGTAATTGTTGGTGTGTGTCCATATCAATCTAGACCACCACTATGTCTCATTAGTTACTCATTTATCCTATATATATTGTAAATTATTCTCTTTGAGTGTGAAAATGGTTAATGAGAATTCTTTCATTATTTTTCTCCTTCTTCTTCTTTCTCCAATTCTCTCTGCAAATGTGTGTATTATTGTTTAGCTAGATCTATTATGTGCAATTTCAACACATTTACATGGTATCAGAGCCGACGGACTGCTAAGCAAAAGCTACACCAAATTATTTTTGCAGGTACTGAAGATTGAAGAATGTGGAAAATATGGAATTTATGTTTTACTCGCAGATAATACTTCTCACACCTCATAACTATTTGGAGTGGAAGCCAAAGATTCTACTTTTTCTTAGAAGTAGAGGCTTATACCAAATATCCATGGCAATGGAAGTAGAGCCTCATTCCGTCGATGAGAAAAATGACTTTCTCAATAGACAAGATATGGCCATAGGATTTATCTGCAAGTCTATTTCTCCAGAAATTCTCCACCAAGTATGTGACGTCACACAATAATTCACTCCAAATGAATTATGGACCAGATTAAAGGTTCTATTTGGGAACAAAGAATATTGTGAAGATTTCATGCAGGGTATTGGAAAGATAGAGCCAAAAGAGAAACCATCAGAAGATCAAGCCTCTTATTATGAATTGTCTTCTACAAAACATTTTGCACAAATTTGTACTCCATTAATTGAAGATGATGTCTACTCCATTTCATATTTGTTTTCTGAAATTCATGTGGAAGATATATGGCATGCATCTCAAGAGTCACATGCAGACACTTTTGCATGCACCATGCATGCATCTCAGGAGTCAAAAAGGAAGCCGCGCACATCAGACGTCATTATGATATTTTATGAGCAGGTTTTGCAGAAAAAATGGATATTTGAATTCCTCTCGGAAAAATATCCAATTTAAAAAAAAAAAATAGTCTGAAATAGAGTCTGGAAAGTGAAGTTATGGTCGTTTTAAAATCAACAAAATTTCAGCATTTTTCTGGAAACGACCATACGGTTTTTAAAATTTCATCCAAAATGTATTTGGATATTTTTCATTACAAGAAGATAAAGTGGATATGGGTGGACATCTCAATGGTGCATATACTTCATCAGATCCGTGCAAACATCTACATCTTCAAGAAAATCTTCAAAGAGCACAAACTTGCACAATTGTGAGGTCGTCTTGGAGTGAAGGATACAATTGCCTAGAAACTATAGTTCTTCTTTTTACATACATTGTACCTTGAGGAGGGATTTTTTCCTGTGAGGTTTTCCCTCTTTCCTCATTTATTTCAGTGTATCTTTTGTATTTGGGTAGCTAACATTGCCTCGTAGCTGGGACCCATTCTTTATTTTGACCATAGTGATGCTCAGGGGGGGTGTTGGAGTTACTTCACACACACCTAGGATTTATTTTTCCTAAGGTTACACCCTGTTTATTAGTCATAATTAGTCATTATCTAGTCTCCTATATTTTAGGGGAGAATATTCCACCTAGAGAATATTCTCTTTCAGTTGCCACTTCATTTTGACTAGTTGAGTTGAGTTTAGATGTTGCATTGGTTTTGTCACCATGCAACGTTGGGATCATCACCAACTCACAACTCTTTGTTCAATCAGTTAACTGAAGACTAGTTGACTAGTTAACTCATCTAGGTGGCAGTTCACTCCCGTAACTGCCTGAGAGACTAGACTAGGTGGCATTTTACTCTTGTAACTGTTAGTGTGTGTCCAGATCAATCTAGACCACCACTATGGATCATTAGTTACTCATTTATCCTATATATATTGTAAATTATTCACTCTTTGAGTGTGAAAACGGTTAATGAGAATTCTTTCATTCTTTTTCTCCTTCTTCTTTCTCCAATTCTCTCTACAAATGTGTGTATTATTGTTTAGCTAGATCTATTCTATGCAAGTTCAACACATTTACAGCTATATGGTTTAAAGCGCATCGTTGCACTTTTTACGTAAAAACACACTAACAAACAATTTAATTGATAAAATACAAATGCAAACCTCTGCAATTAAAATTTTGTGGATGCTTTGTTTTGAGGAGGAAAAAACAGAGGTCACTCTTTAGTGCCTCTCATAATTTAGCACACCGATGTGTTTTGTATATACAAATGCACTAGTGCATCAAAAAATAATTAAGTGCACTGATAAATTTTAAAATTCATTTGAAATTGTGTTTGAAGTTAGACTGTTCTATGCTTACCAAACTTTATTTTAATAATTTAATCATGTATTAATGATGGTTTTGGATCAAATGCATGAAAAAAGGTCGTAATATCAAATGTTCAATTCTTCAAATTCCAACTCATTCCATATCATTGTAAGTTCTTCAAGATCTCCCCCATTGTTTACAGTAAGTCTAGATTTTATTTATAATTCATTTATCTGATTGAATTTATGTTATTTGTGCATGTGCATTTGAATAACTATTAATTGAATTATCTAGGATCATGATTCAGGACCGAGCTCGAATGCACAATATATTCCATGACTCCAAAAATATTGCAAGATCTTATCAAGAGAAAGATATCGTGGGCAGATGTTTGATGAAAATGGATAGTTGCTTTACCCTTCCAATTGTAACATGCCATCGTCCAGCAACCAAATTGGGTAAATGGTATTACACCATAAATTGGACCTCTTTTATGACACCATAATAGTATGTGGATGTTAAAAATGTAAAGGGTTGAAGGAGAACCCTTAACATGTCACAGTGCCATGTTATATTAATGATCAACTACCCAAAGTTGGCAGTCTAATACCTCCCACTACGATCAAAATTCCAATAGGTGATATAGAAAAGACACATAGGAACACTTCCATATGCTCCTTTTTTGAAAATATGGAAGTCAGATCAACTAAGTTTCACCCTAAATTGACCATCCTATATCCTTTTGTTTAGTCAATGGAGACTTCTATCAACCCAAATTATAGTATCAATACTACCCAAAACATCTCTACTAGGAGATTCAAAAAGTTGTATGAGCTGAGAGAAAAAATGACGTAGCACCCCTACCTTAGCAGGTTCTGCTTGACCTCCCAGTCTTTGGATCTTTCTATTTCCCTTAGCCGAAATGGCTCTTTAGTTCCCACTAGAACCTTCAATTCATATAATACCACAGGTCCTTCTTAGAAATGACGCCTGTGCGAAAAAACACTAGACGTGAACCTCCACTACACATGACCAACCGGTGTGACCACTGACTTAACCCGAAAAGGTGTTTCAGATTTCATGAATTCACAATTTATATTGTGAGTCCCCACCGACTCCTCCAATTCCCAAAACCTCGAAAAGGGATAATAGTTCCTTAGTGCCTCCCTTATGCCTCAACCATATGACCTCCAGTCGAACCCTAGGGTCCACCTCCGAGCATGTCGGGATTTCGCAAATAGTGAGTTCTCGATGCAACTCTCCTCCCTTTTCCCGAAGTCCAAACTTGTGACTTCCTCTCCACAAATCAATGGTCTTGAATCTCCCATGATCTAACGATCTAGTTCGTGTCGGGATTTCGTGTATCGGGGATTCCCAAAAATGGCTTCCTCCACACTCTTGACTTCTGAAATGTCGAAGTTCAAATCTCCAATCAACGGTCCTCATTAATTCATATCTAACAGATGCTAATCCTCCTAGGCTTACGAGTGTTAAAATACACTCAGCCTTAACCTCCCCGCTGATCCACTGGATCCAATAGTCCACGAAAAATCAGTGTTTCTCCCTCTGACAAACTCAACCGTCCGTTCAAGTTCTCAAAGACTCATAGCCAAATAGCTTGGTGTTCTTCTTCCTGAGCTTGGTTTCTGCGAGGTAGCTTCAACCCTTGTCATTCCTTTGAACTCTTCAAAGTCTCTATCCTTCCTGAGCTTTATTCTTGTTGCAAACTCAAGGATTCTAAGGAATCCTACACACACTCCTTGCGGCCTTCATGATAATCACTGATCATCTGATGTCTTCCACCTCTGCTTACTCCTTGTAACAGAAGTCCTTCAACCCCTCACTTGGGTTGGAAGTCTAAGACTTCAACCAGGCCTGTGCACACCTTGCATGACTCTGTGCTATACTTGCACTCTTGTTGGTATAAGAACAACTCTATCTCTCCTGATCTTTTCTGAGGTAAAAATCAGAATCTTGTCAACGCACTCCTTGCGGAATTTCACTGCACTCCTTGCAGGAATTCTCAGGAAGAGAAACAATTGACACTCATACTCTTCGTCTCATAGACTTCATACATTCAACATGAAATCATACACAAGCATTGAAACAAATTCATAACAGATCATATAAGCAAACTATAAACATACCATTCAATAGATGCAAACAATATTCATAGCAACACCATGAAATTGAGTCAAAGCATTCTTATATTAACTCAAGTGCTTATGTACATGGTTTCTATAGCAACAGTTATCTTCTTATACAACTTCTGCAATCTTTGTTATTCTCTACTCTCCTATGCTCTTTCTCTATATCTCTCTACTCTTACAATTGAGAATAATGATACAATACAATACATACGAGGGATCTTTCTAGAGTTTCCCCTCCTACAGCTCTAAGCTATCAAATCAAATTAAAGCCTACAACTACTTTACATTGGTTACATTAATTGTCTACAATAGGAAGATGAGATAAATTCTCAAGATCTGCATTACAATTCCCAAATCATTTAAGAGCACTTATGTCTCTCCAGATATTTCATTAATGATTAATCTTTTAAAATTCAAAATGTGCGCTGGTGCATATCCATCTATCCTCCACTTGCGCTTGCTTGCGATGCTCCTACATCATATTCCTTTGGCTGAAAAATTCATGGAATCCTTTCCATGAGCTCCTGCACTATCTGTCCATGTTTCTAGATATTTTCTTCTCTTTCCCAACTGACATCCTCATTCGTATGTCCTTTCCACTTTGTCATATATTCAAAATATATCTTCCTTCGGGTCTTCTTGCCAACTCTCTAATCAATTATCTTTTCCATCAGCAGCTTTTCAGGTACAGGAATATGTTTGACCCATTGAACTTCCTTCTTATTCTCTTCCCCTCTTGCTTCATATACTCTATAAGGATACATATCTGCTACGTTGAATATGGGTGATATGCCCACATCATCTGGCAATTCTATCTCATAAGCATTTGCCTCAAATTTTCTCAGAATCTTACACGACCCTATATTTTTCATTTTCAGTTTATTATATGTTCCCCTGGGGAACCTTTCTTTTCTTAAATGTGCTAAGAAAAAATATCACACTTCGAATTGAATCTCTCTTCTGTGTTGATCGTCTCTGCGCTTGTATTCCTGGTTGGAACTCTGCTACTGCTCTTTAATCTTACTATGAAGCTCCTACATTTTTGCTGCAAAATATTCTCCTCCAACACTCCTGAACTCATTCTGCTCTAAGTCTCTCAACTCAGATACTCCTCTTGGTTGCATTCCATACATTATTTGGAATGGGATATGTCTCGTGCTTTGGTTAGGTGATTCATTGTATGCAAATTCCTCTTGTGGTAGAATCTGATCCCACTGACCATGATGTTCAGCTACTAAACTCCTCAATAAGTATCCCAAACTTCAATTTACTACCTCAGTCTGTCCATCCATCTGAGGGTGATATGTTGAGATAAAAGATAAGTTTTTCCCCATATTCTTCCATAGTGTCCTCCAAAAATGACCAACAAATTTGGTATCCCTGTCCGAAACAATACTCCTAGGTAAGCCATGAAGTCGAACAACTTCTTTGAAGAATAGATTTGCAATGTGTGTTGCATCATGGGTTTTCCGACATGGAATAAAATGTGTCATTTTTTAGAATCTATCGACTACCATGAATATGGAATCACACTCTCTCTGTGTCCTCGACAATCCTAACACAAAATTCATGCTTACCGCATCCCACAGCCTCTCTGGTACTGACAATGGTTGATACAACCATGTATTCTATATTTTCCCCTTTGTGTGCTGGCAAATTATACATTTGTTGATAACAAATTTGACATATATCCTCATCCCTGGACAATCATATAAACTGTTTAGTTGCATGAAGGTTTTAACATGGCCTAAACTTCCATCCAATCCCCCACTATGCATTTCCTTCAAAAGGTTTTCTCTCATAGAAATCTTCAGGATACACAATTGATTTCCTTTGAATAATAATCCATCCTGGATCAAGTATTCAATCCATTGGCTTTTGTCTCTCAGAACAGGATTCTCACATGCTTCATAAGCATCCTTTAAACCTAAATCATCTCTATACATATCCTTAAGGCTATCAAAACCTAAGGTCTTCACATGAAACTCCTGCAGAATCAAACATTTCCTGCTCAATGCATCAACAACCTTGTTAGCAGTTCCATAAATGTGCTTTTTAACAAAAGTAAAGTTCTGCATAAATTCAACCCATTTTGCATGTTTCTGGTTCAATTTGTCCTGTCTGATTACGAATTGTAAATCATGGTTGTCGCTATACAAAATGAACTCCTTCGGAACCAAGTAGTGCCTCCATTTCTTTAGTGTCTATATGACTGCATAAAATTCTTTATCATACGTGGAATAATTCCTCTTGGCATCATTCAGCTTGTCACTAAAATATGAAACTGGTCTATTGTCTTGACTTAAGATTGCTCCAATCACAAATCCACTTGCATCACATTTCACTTGAAATGTCTTACTAAAATCTGGAAAAACCAAAACTAGTTGTTCAGTTATCTTCACTTTCAACAACTTGAAACTTCTTTTCGCTTCTTTTGTCCAATGAAAATATTTATGTATTTCCTTCACTGTGTCCATCATTGATGATCGAAGAAGCACCAGTGGAGTAAAATTCTACTTGGGTGAGTGTTTAGTATCTTGGATAAGCAAGAAACAATCGTCAATATCCTTATCTACAGCCAAGGCAGAGTATATTGTAGCAGTGACATGTTGTACACAGGTTCTATGGATGAAAAAAACTTTGACATATATACAAGTTGAGTATGATGAGCCCATTCCAATCTATTTTGATAATACAAGAACCATCAGTATCTCAAAGAACCCGGTGATGCACTCCAGGACAAAGCACATTCCAATCAAGCATCACTTTCTATGGAACAAGTTGCAAAGAAGAACATCAAAGTTGAATATGTGGGAACAAAAGAACAAGTGGCATACATCTTTACAAAACCGCTTCCACTGGAAGCCCTTGAGTATATTCACCAGAGACTAGGAGTAATTTCTACTCCAAAATGAATGCTTTTGGATACTTATCTTATATGTCTTAGATGTACATGAGGAAGCACCTTAAATAGGACAAAGGGGGAGAGATTTATTAGATGCAAAGGTAAATGCTTGGAGAGGGAGCATAGAGGCATGTTTCCAAGGAGAGCGATTGTCACAATGGTAGAATGAGTGATATGACTTCAAAGTGATACCCTTTGTCAAAGGGGGAGATAATATTCATATGAAGGGATAGAGAGTAATCAGAGGCTTATAAACACAAATAAAAATCAAAGGCATGTAGACATGGGGAGCAACCCCAAGGAGAGTTCAGTCAGGGGGAGCAGGCCCAAAGGGAGATACACTTTTCCATTGATGTCAAAGGGGGGGAGATAGAAACATTGATGAGTATAAGCATGAATGTTATCATGGTTAAGTGTTGCCATCAATTCCAAAGGGGGAGATGGTCAGACAGTTAGCTTAGGTTGATGGATAGTTGGTATGGATTGTTGGTTGTCATTGATTTCAACCATTGGAGAGTGACATTGTAGATTGATGTCAACCCTTAGTGATTGATTTCAACCCTTGGAGAAAGTCTGGTAGCGAATTCTGGTAGCACAAAGGTTTGGGTAATGGACCCAAGGTTGTTTCATGTATAATGGTATCAATTTTAATATATATTAAGGTAATACTATTCTATATAGATATTACATTTCATTCCATTTCTTGTGGTACGTGAAACATCACATAACTCCTCACGGTTAGAGAGTTATGGCCATGAGAAGTTGGAGAACCCAGGTTTGGGTAATGGAACCAAGTTTATTTGATTGATAACGATATGAGATTTGATATATTTGTAGGTAATACCATTCTATATGGATATTACATGTCATCCCATTTCCAGTGGTATGTGGCACGTCACATAACTCCTCACGGTTAGATACTTATGGCCGTGTGAAGTTGGAGAACCCTCATGAGTCATCTAGAAGACCCAAAAGGTTAAAGTAGTTTAAGAGACTTTTAGAAGGTAAATAATAAAGTGAAGTGATGAGTGTACTATAATTCAAAGTGAATACAAAATAAATTATTTAAATAATAAAGTTAATGTAGAAATTACTAAGTTGTCAAGTGGTTAGAAGTGGGTTAGCCCTAAAATAAGGAAAGTGGTTTAAGATGGTTAAAAGGTAACCCCTTGAGGTAAAGTGAAGTGATGAGTGTACTATAAGTCAAAGTGGATACAAAATAAATTATTTAAATAATAAATTTAATGGATAAATTACTAATTGGACAAGTGGTTAGAAGTTATTTAACCCTAAAATAAGGAAAGTGGGTTAAGATGGTTAAAAGGTAACCCCTTGAGGAAGCTACATGAAAGTATAAATAAGAGGCAAGACTCTTTCATTTGACATCACACTTGAGAATATTGAATATCTATAGGTTACTGAGGTAACCAAAGGATATCCAAGCCGAATTTCATAGAGAAGGTGAAGTAAAGAAGGCCGAAATTCAAGGGAGGATAAATTCTTTTGATGATGCTTTCTAAGGTATGTTATTTACAGGTCATCTCACCATTTTCACAATAATTTTTTTCTAGAATGATTCAGACCGTGAAATTGATATTCCATTGAGAAAACATATTCAAGTAGCTATGGTACTAATTTCATCTTGTGGGTCGTTGTATTTTTGGAGTTACACTCCGTGGAAAATAGGGTTTGTAGCTAGTCTTGAAACTAGTCTAAAACAAGTGTTTCGGGTAAAAAAGTCATAAATTATTCATAACAGATCCAAATTAAGTAAGACCAAAAGTGTTGGTTAGAGTACACTATGTAGTATTCTATGTAAAATTTTCATATCCATACAACTAATATTCTGTGTGGGGCACACTCTACAAGTTCTCTCTCTAGAATAAGCTAGAATTCAACAAGGTATGACATTTTTGCTATAACTCCTTTTCTAAGAGGTTCCAAGTAGTGACACCTGGAGGAATTGTATAAAACACATTGAATAACATTGTTTACTATTTTCATGTATTTATTCATTACAGGTATATAGTTATGATTATTTCAAGTTAGGGTTGTTGACTAATCCAAAATTAGTCATGTGAGACTAAAGTAAAGTTTGATGAAAATGCTAATCTCTTGTTGTTAAAGTTAAGGAAGGTTTACAGGTATGTGATCATATACACCAGATCTATTACAGAGTTACAAATCATGTTTGGATAATGAAATTGATGAGGGATTTTGGTTGAGGCCCATGTTGGGCACATGGTTGAGACAAGGTAGTTGATGAGTTGGCACATACATGAGGTGTATAGTTGATGATGTTGGTACATCTTGATGAGTCATAGTTGATGAGTAGTTGATACATGATTGGTACATACTTGGTACATGGTTGGAGGAACTTCTTAGTAGTATTGTTGACACGTGTTTTATGGATGATGTAGCATATTTGTCTTGGTATATTATTAGAAGCATGTATTGATCTTGGTGATGATTATGAGTTGTTGTGTTATGCTTGGTTGATGCACATCTTTGAGAGTTGTCTTGGTGATTGATCTTGGTGAGTAGATATGATTTGGTCAATAAGATTGATGAGACAGGTTTTTATGTCATGTTGTTTGGATAGGTTGTTTTGACATTTTATTTGTACAAGTTTAGTGCATGGTTGATGCACTCATTTATGGTATAGGTTGATTACAGGTTCTTTGGTATAGGTTGGTGCATGGTTGATGCACTTGTTTATGGTACAAGTTGATTACAAGTTGTTTGGTATAGGTTGGTGCATGATTGATGCACTTTTTTGTCGTATAGGTTGATGCATGGTTCAGTTTATTAGTGTAGGTTGATTGGTACAGTTCTACAACAATATATCTGACAGTGATAGTGTGGCAGTGGTTCCATCATTCTACTTATATGTCAGGGTGGTTGGATGGGGAAAGGGTAGGTGGTTGTATACACCTTCCAGTTGTAGCCGGAGAACATAGGGGGTTGTAGCCTCCTTCTGGTTGTAGCCAGAGAATAGGGGATTTGGATCTCCCCTCAGGTTGTATCCTAAGAAACTAGGGGGTTGGAGCCTCCTTCTAGTTGCAACTGGAAAACAATGGAAGTTGGTGCTTCCAATGAATGTAATTCTTCAAGATATATAAGAAAAATCATTATGTGGTTTTCTCCCGCTTTGGGTTTCCAAGTAAAAACACTGGTGTACTGTGTATATGTATGATTTTTCATTTGTTCATTGTTTATTTACTTTGCAATTATTGGATGATAATGCTACATTGATATAACACTTGCATTTTATGGTGAAAAGGGATTAAATTGCTCTATTACTGATTCATCCCCCCTCTCAGTAATCCAACAACTTCAACATACACTCACAATCCATACTCAACCCAATGTTAATCAATTATTTGGTTGGCTCTTATTTGTATGTTAGCACCTATTAGAAGACATCCATGGATGAGTGTAAATTAATTATTTAAATATAAGGATCATAAAAAATATGAAATCTTAAGTAAGGTTGAAAACATAAGTACTCACCAACTTTGCGATCAACCCTTTTCTTCCTTGTCATCCTATCTTATGTGTTGAATGGGTTCCATTATTTTTCTTTTTTGCAACAAAATAATTGAAAATTATTATTTCATGTGATAATTAAATTCGATTTATATAAAAGAATAAATCAATGATTGCATGCATCTAATGCATGTTGTTGTTGGGATGGCTCCTTCTGCGATGAAATTATGGTCATTTATTTTACCATATCCTTGTACACTTTTTTGGACCAGTTGGTAGTTTTCCCCTCATTTGTCCCTTGGAATTTGCATAATATTCCCGAAAAACAAAAAGAACGATAAAAAATAATTAATTGACACGAAATCAAATATAGAAAAAAAATAATTTGGTAATTTTTGGGACATATTATAGAAATGCATGTTTAGTAATCACACTTTAAAAAAAAATGGTTATTGTAAGTTTTTTCTATTGCAAGTCTCACGGGTCTCATTGAACATTGCTTTAGAAATACTTCTAGTAGTTTATATATAACATGTTTCTTAGATTCATTGGGTCAATTTTTGTATTGTAAATGAAAAGTGTGTCTATACTTTCTTTAGACTATATCCCTCATAGTTTTGTAAAAAACATTACTCCTCTCATTAACTTTCAGCACCACTCCAAATGAAGTAAGGACCATGTCATCATCATTTTCATCCTTCATAATTTTTATCTTCTTAGGGAGACATTTTTTCCCTTGCTATTAGTCCTCACACAAAATTAAAAAAAAATGTGAAATCGAGTGTTTAAAATATGTCAGTGATTAATATTAAGAAATTTATTTTTATTAAAAAGTCAAAGAAAAACTTCATGTTGATTACCTTTTGATCCACCTAATTTCTCTTTTTGAAACATTTCCATAAATATTTTATGCTCTTTTGCACTTAGATTGCAAACAATTTGATCTAGTTTCTTCAAGTTTTTGTTTTGCATGGCACGCCTTAACCAATACACATCACTAATTTAAACCAGTAGATAATTCAAATATATTAATTTTTTAATAAAACTTAAAGAACTTGCCTTGTTCTCTTGTTGGGATGAGCTACCATAAGGCTCATTGCAATAAGTTGTTTTCCTTGAACTTTTGTTGACCATATTCTATCAAAAAAATTCAGGAATAATCAGATATAGAAATTATGAAATATTTTTTGCAAAATAAGATTTTGGTACATATAATAAAATAGTACACATCGGTGTTTTAAACATACGTATATGCATTGGTTCTTTAAACATATCTATACACACAGGTATATGATTACTATGTTGTTATTAAATCAAAAATGTTTTGTTTACAAATTGTTATATTCATGTGGTGCTCTATAAAGTAATAGAATCATTGACGTCTCATTATTTTTCATTGCACACCGTCAAACCCGTGAACAAATTTAAAATATGATGTTTTCAGTGTTAAAAACAATGTTGTTTACATTTTAAACTTAGCGATGTTGTTGACAAGAATGTGCACATCAGTGCGTTATTCATGTACAATGCACATCGCTAACAATGAAAGCGGGTTTTAAAGAAAACTGACAGTGGCAGGGTTTGGGATCAAATGCAATGAGTGGTCCCACTGAAACGGATACCAAACGTCCCATATACAAGTAAAACAACCCTATAAAAATTTGTTACTTAAAAAAATCTCCTTGTGAAATATAGAGAGGGAAACCAAGACAAAGAACAAAAAATCTAAGGCTTCTAATACCGAAAGTAACTATGCAACCATTTTATTTTTTTTAGAATGCATTGAAAATTGTTTGAATCAAATAGCGGAAAGATTGAGATGATCAATAGAATGAAATCACATGCCTAAAATTTCTCCTTTGCGGATTTGTATGTGTCCTACGGTGATCCCTTACAAATTTGGCTCTTCAAAAAAAATCTACCCACTCCAAAGTCTTTGTTGGTAAATATTTCTTGCACAATTCTCCCCTCTAAATTTTGGCAAAAGAATGAAATAAGGATTAGGGTTTTCATCTATAAACACATACATTTAGAGAAAAATGAAAGTCCCGCTCATTTTTTTGCTACATATTCCAGTGCATTGATGATAAACGCATTGTTTTTTTGTTTTTTTTAATTTACTTTTTTAGTGTGTTATATGGTTTAAAGCGCATCGCACTTTTTACGTAAAAACACACTAACAAACAATTTAATTGATAAAATACAAATGCAAACCTTCACAATTAAAATTTTGTGGAATTTTTGTTTTGAGGAGGAAAAAACAGAGGTCACTCTTTAGTGCCTCTCATAATTTAGCACATCGATGTGTTTTGTATATACAGATGCACTAGTGCATCAAAAAATAATTAAGTGCACTGATAAATTTTAAAATTCATTTGAAATTTTGTTTGAAGTTAGATTGTTCTATGCTTACCAAACGTTATTTTAAGAATTTAATCATGTATTAATGATGGTTTTGGATCAAATGAAAGAAAAAAGGTTGTGATATCAAGTGGCCAATTCTTTGAATTCCAACTGATTCCATATCATTGTAAGTTCTTCAAGATCTCCCCCATCGTTTACAGTAATTCTAGATTTTATTTATAATTCATTTATCTGATTGAATTTATGTTATTTGTGCATGTAAATTTGAATAGTTATTCATTGAATTATCTAGTATCATGATTCAGGACCGAGCTCGAATGCATAATATATTCCACCAGTCCAAAAATATTGCAAGCTCTTATCAAGAGAAAGATATCGTGGGCAGATGTTTGATAAAACTGGATAGTTTCTTTACCCTTCCAATTGTAACATGACATCGTCCAACAACTAACCTGGGTAAATGGTGTTACACCATAAATTGGATATCTTTTATGACACCATAGTAGTATGTGGATGTTAAAAATGTAAAGGGTTGAAGGAGAACCCTCAACATGTCACAGTGTCACATTATACTAATGATCAAATACCCAAATTTGACAGTCTAATACCTCCCACTACGATCAAAATTCCAATAGGTGATATAGAAAAGACACATAGGAACACTTCCATGTGCTCCTTTTTTGAAAATTTGGAAGTCGGATCAACTAAGTTTCATCCTAAATTGACCATCCTATATCATTTTGTCTAGTCAATGGATACTTCTATCAACCCAAATTATAGTATCAATACTACCCAAAACATCTCTATTAGAAGATTCAAAAAGTTGTATGAGCTGAGAGAAAAAATGACGCAACACCCCTACATCAACAGGTTCTGCTTGACCTCCCAGTCTTTGGATCTTTCTATTTCCTTGAGCTGAAATGGATCTTTAGTTCCTACTAGAACCTTCAATGCATATAATACCACATGTCCTTCTTAGAAGTTACGCCTACGTGAACAAGAACTAGACGTGAACCTCCACTCCACGTGACCAACCGGCGTGACCATTGACTTAACCCGAAAAGGTGTTTCGGATTTCATGACTTCACAATTTCTATTGTGATTCCCCACCAACTCCTCAGATTCCTCAAAACTCAAAAAGGGATAACGGTTCCTTAACTCCTCCCTTATGCCTCAACCATATGACCCCTAGTCTAACCCTGGGGTCCACCTCCGAGCGCGTCGGGATTTCGTGACTCGTGAGTTTGCAATGAAAATCTCCTCCCTTTTCCCGAAGTCCAAACTCGTGACTTACTCTCCAAAGATCAACGGTCCTGAATCTCCCACAATCTGACGATCCAGACCGTGTTGGGATTTTGCGTATTGGGGATTCCCAAAAATGGCTTCCTCCACACTCTTGACTTCCGAAATGTCGAAGTTCAAAGCTCTAATCAATGTTCCTCATTGATTTATATCTAACTAATTTTAATCCTCCTGGGGTTACGAGTGTTAAAAGACACTCCTCCTTATCCTCCCTGATGATCCACTGGATCCAACGGTCCACGAAATATCGATGTTTCTCCCTCCAAGAAACTCAACCGTCTATTCAAGTTCTCAAAGACTCCTGGCCAAATAGCTTGGCGTTCTTCTTCCTGAGCTTGGTTTCTGTGAGGTAACTTCAACACTCATCCCTCCTTCAAACTCTTCGAAGTCTCTATACTTCCTGAGCTTTATTCTTGCTGCAAACTCAAGGATTCTAAGGAATCCTGCACACACTCCTTTTGGCCTTCATGATAATCAATGATCATCTAATGTCTTCCACCTCTACTCACTCCTTGTGACAAAAGTCCCTCAACCCCTCACCTGGGTTGGAAAATTCTAAGACTTCAACCGGGCATGTGCACACCTTGCATGGCTCTGTGATATAATTGCACTCATGTTGGTATAAGAACAACTCTATCTCTCCTGATATTTTCTAAGGTAAAACTCATAATCTTGTCAACGCACTCCTTGCAGACTTTCACTGCACTCCTTGCAGGAATTCTCAAGAAGAGAAGCAATTGACACTCATTCTCTCCCTCTCACAAACTTCATACATTCAACATGAAATCATACACATAAGCATTGAAACAATTTCATAACCGAGCATATAAGAAAACTATAAACATACCATTCAATAGATGCAAATAGTATTCATAGCAACACCATGAAATTGAGTCAAAGCATTCTTATATTAACTTAAGTGCTTCTATACATGGTTTATATAGAAACAGTTATCTGCTTATACAACTTCTACAATCTATGTTCTTCTCTACTCTCCTATGCTCTTGCTCTATAGCTGTCTACTCTTACAATTGAGAGTAATGATACAATACAATACATACGAGGGAGATTTCTAGAGTTTTTCCTCCTACATCTCTAAGCTATCAAATTGAATTAAAGCCTACAACTACTTTACATTGATTTCATTAATTGTCTACAACATGAAGATGAGAGAAATGCTCAAGATCTATGTTACAATTCCCAAATCATTAAGAGCACTTATATCTCTTCATATATTTCATTAATTCTTTATCTTTTAAAATTCAAAATATCTTCAAAATGTGCATTGGTGCGTATCCAGTTGTCCTCTGCTTCTGCTTGCTTGCGATGCTCCTGCATCATACTCATCTGGCTGAAAAAATCATGGAATCTTATCCATGAGTTATTGCACTGTCTATCCATGTTTCTAGATATTTTATTCACTTTCCCAACTGGCATCCGCAATCAGGCGACCTTTCCACTTTATCAAATATTCAAAATATGTCTTCCTTTTGGTCTTCTTGCCAACTCTCTAATCAATGATATTTTCCATCTGCGGCTTTTCAGCTACAAGCATCTGTTTGACCCATTGAACTTCCTTATGATTCTCTTCCCCTCTTGCTTCATCTTCCCTATAAGGATACATATCTGCTATGTTGAATATGGGTGATATGCCCACATCATCCAACAATTCTATCTCATAAGCATTTGCCTCAAATTTTCTCAGAATCTGACACAGCCCTATCTTTTTCATTTTCAGTTTATTATATGTTCCCCTTGGAAAAATTTATTTTCTTAAATGTGCTAAGACCAAATCTCCGACTTCTAATTGAATCTCTCTTCTGTGTTGATATTCTCTAGGCTTGTGTTCCTGGTTGGAACTTTGTAACCGCTCTTTAATTGTAATGTGAAGCTCCTTCCTTTCTGCTGCAAAATCTTCTGCTCCAGCACTCCTGAACTCATTCTTCTCTAAGTCTCTCAACTTATATACTCCTCTTGGCTACATTCCATACATTATCTAGAATGGGATATGTCTCGTGCTTTGGTTAGGTGAGTCGTTGTATGCAAATTCCACTTGTGGCAGAATCTGATCCCACTGACCATGATGTTCAGCTAGTAAACTCCTCAATAAGTATCCCAAACTTTGATTTACTACGTCTGTCTGTCCATCCGTCTGAGGGTGATATGTTGAGATAAATATAAGTTTGTCTGCAGCTTCTTCCATAGTGTCCTCCAGAGATGACCAACAAATTTGGTATCCCTCTTTGAAACAATACTCTTGGTTAAGCCATGAAGTCAAACAACTTATTTCAAAAACATATTTGCAATGTGTGTTGCATCATTGGTTTTCCGACATGGAAGAAAATGTGCCATGTTTGAGAATCCCTCAACTACCACAAATATGGAATTGCACCTCTCTGTGTCCTCGATAGTCCTAACACAAAATCCATGCTTACCACAACCTATGACCTCTCTAGTACTGGAAATGGTTGATACAACCCTATATTTTGTCTTTTCCCCTTTCTGTGCTGGCAAATTATACATTTGTTGATAAAAATTTTGACATATATCCTCATCTCTGGCCAATAATATAAACTATTCAGTTGTGTGAAGGTTTTAACCTAGCCAAAATGTCCAGCCAATACCCCACTATGTTTTTCCTTCAAAAGGTTTTCTCTCATAGAACTCTTGAGGATCCACAATTGATTTCCTTTGAATAATAATCCATACTGGATCAAGTATTCAATCCATTGGCTTTTGTCTCTCAAAATAGGATTCTCACATGCTTCATAAGCATCCTTGAAATCTGAATCATCTCTATACATATCCTTAAGGCTATCAAAACCTAATGTCTTCACACAAAACTCCTGCAAAATAAAACATTTCCTACTCAATGCATCAGCAACCTTGTTAGTAGTTCCAAAAATGTGTTTTATAACAAAAGTAAAGTTCTGCATAAATTCAACCCATTTTTCATGTTTCTGGTTCAATTTCTCCTGTCTGGTTACGAATTGTAAAGCATGGTTGTTGCTATACAAAATGAACTCCTTTGGAACCAGGTAGTGCCTCCATTTCTTCAGTGTCTGTATGACTACCTAAAATTATTTATCATACGTGGAATAATTCCTCTTGGAATCATTCATCTTCTCACTGAAGTATGCAATCAGTCTATTTTCTTGACTTAAGACTGCTCCAATCACAAATCCACTTGCGTCACATTTCACTTGAAATGTCTTACTAAAATCTGGCAAAACTAGAGTTTGTTGTTCAGTTATCTTCACTTTCAACAACTTGAAACTTCTTTCCGATTCTTTTGTCCAATGAAAATATTTATGTCTTTTCTTGACATTGTCCATCATTGATGCAGAAATTCCACTAAAATTTCTGATGAACTTCCTGTAAAAACTAGCTCATCCATGGAATATTATGACTTCAAAGATATTCCTTAGCAATGGCCATTCTTTGATTGCCTTTACCTTTGCAGGATCCATCTTCAACTCATTCAAAGAGATGACGAAACCCAAATAAATGAGTTTGTTCTTCATGAAAGATGACTTCTTCAAATTTATTAGCAACTTCTCTTACTGAAACCTTCTCATAACTAGAGATAGGTGTCTCAAATTATCTTCCTCAGTCTTACTGAAGATCAGTATATCATCAAGATACACAATTACAAACTTCCCAATGAAATCTTTCAAGACTTTGTTCATCAATATCATAAAAGTACTTGGCGCATTCATCAAATCAAATGGCATGACAAGACATTCATACAGCCCTTCATTCATCTTGAATGTTTTCTTTCATTCATCACCTTCCCTCATTATAATCTGATGATATCCACTTTTCAAATCAATTTTTGAAAAAAACTTTGCCCCACTCAAGCAATCCATCAATTCATCCATCATGGGTAAAGGAAATCTTTACATGATGGTGATTTTGTTTATAGCCCTTGAGTCTGTACACATTCTCCATCCACCATCCTTCTTTGGACTTAACATTGTTGTCACAGTGCATGGACTCAATATTTCTCTAATCAACCCTTTGTCCATCAAATCTTGGACTTGCTTCTTGACCTCTTCATTCTCCTGCAGCATCAATCTGTACACTTCTTTGTTTGGTAAACTGAGAACTCGCTCCTGGTATAAGGTCAATGTGATGTCTTATACTGTTGATGGGCGGAAACAAACAAGTTAAGTCATCCACTACTATATTAGCAAAATTCTCCAACATCTCTTGAATCTCCTCAGGTAGATCATCTATTGAAGTACTGGTCAAGATTGTTGGAAGATTGGTTGTTGTCATTGATGTCAACCCTAGTCATGGGTTTTGGACCACAAGATTGATGAAGTTATTTGGACATGAAGGAAAATGCACATGTAGATAAAACAC
>JZKD02S0048285.1:24473-43016 GCA_000966675.3 Picea glauca
TTTGAAGATGACAAATTGAATTGTACATGTAGGCCCTGAAGACAATTAAAGAAAAGAATTACAAAATAAGAAAGTGTCAGGTCGGCCCTAATGTTAAAAGGAAGTGACATAAATGCTTCCCTTGAACAAAAACTATTGATTATTTCTCATATATTGTGCATGGTGTATTGTGGTTTATTGGTGTAACTCTTATACTATTGTTCATTTCGCATTATTGAATGGTTTAAGTATAAGTTGAAAAAGGTTTTAAATTGTACTTGATACTGATTCACCCCCCTCTCAGTATCAACAAAGATGACTCTAGGTTTCCTCACCACAATAACTGCATTTCTTCATCTTTCTTGACTTCATCCAGAATTTCCTTCTCACTCATGAGAAGTATAGTATTGTTGTTTCTTATTTCACCTTCTTGTCTTCAATTGGCAACAACATATGTGTCCTACCATTCTTCTCCAAGGTGTATGTGTTCTTTCTTCCTTCATGAACAACATTTATGTCATATTTCCAAGGCCTTCCCAACAAAATATGGCATACATCCATGGGAATAACATCACATAAGATCTCATCTCTATATCCCCCTATATTGAATTCAGCTAAACATTATTTAGTGGCAGTTACCTGATGTCCTTTTTGCAACCATGAAACCTTGTATGGGCTTGGATGTGCAATTGTTTCCAATTCCGGTTTCTCCACCATCTATGTGGATACTAGATTATCTGTGCATCCATTGTTCACTATTACCTTGCATACCCTATCCTTGGTTTTGCAAGAAGTTCTGAATGACGGTTCCTTTAGACTGGATTCTCCATCTCTTTCTTTGGCTTCAAGAGAATTTTCCTCATCATTAAGGATCTTCCACCTTCTACATCTCCTGCCTCAACATTTCACCTTTGCGCTTCTGAAATGTGAGCTTCGCCTCCTCCATATATTTTTCTATTGGGACATTCCCAATATTTGTGTCCCATATTTCCACAGACAAAACACATTAGTTCACCTCCTCTTCCTCTTCCTCTTCTTCTTCCTCGAGGAAAAGTGTTCCTATCAGCATATTTTCTCCCCTATGAACTTCCTTCCCCTTTCTGGGTGGTTATGAGGCTTCTTTTCTTCATCCTTGGGCTTCTGTACTTTGTCTTGGGCAACTGATTTTCCTCTGCTCTGACTTCTACCTCTGCCCCTTTGACCTTGCTTTCGGGCCAATTTTTCTTCATCTTTCAGAGAAATCTGATAAGCATCTTCCACCTTTCTAATTGTAATCGTGCTCATCTCATCATGAATTTCATATCTCAGACCATTCATATATATGGCAGCCTTTTCATCATCACTCTTGTGATGAACATCTCTGATGTTTAACCTATAGAATTCCTCATTGTATTCCTTTACTGTCATTCCTTTCTATCCCAAATTTTGCATTCTTCGAAACAGATTAATTTGGTAATATCTAGGTATGAATTTGTCTTTCATCTTGGCAACCATTATATCCCAGATTTTAATTATTTGCTTTCCTTTGCAATGCCTGGCAGCATGCATTTCATCCCACCACAATGTTGCATGCTCTTTCAGTATAGTGACTGTGTGCTTTACTTTCTTATCTTCTTTGATATCCTCATAGTTGAAGTATTTACCTATAGCTCTAAACCAATATACCAGCTCCTCAACTTCTAAGTTTCCTTCATACATCAGGATGTCCATTTTTTCTCTGGCCCCTATCCTTGCAACATCTTTGAATAGACGTTCCTATGAAACATCTTTGGCTACAACTTCTTCTTCGGCTCCAGCTTCATTTTCGCTTTCAGCCTCACTGATATCTCCAGTATCAGTTGCTCATCTTTGTGATGTCTCCATAGCATCCAATTGAGCATGAATTTCTCTCATTTCCATTTCCATTGTTGAATCAAGCATAGGTCTCTCTTGACGTCTTCTTGGCGGAATTGTTTCAATCTTTCCGTGCAAATTCAAATCACAACTTGCCGTATGTCTTCTCTTGCTTACAGAAAACAATGATTTTAATCTATAATACCATTTGACACAACACCCCTACCTCAACAGGTTCTACTTGACCTTCTGGTCTTTGGATCTTTCTATTTCTGTGAACCGAAATGCATCTTTAGTTCCCACTAGAACCTTCAATGCATATAACACCGCATGTCCTTCTTAGAAGTTACACCTGCGCGAACAAGCACTAGGCGCGAACCTTCACTCCACGTGACCAGCCGACGTGGCCACTAACTTAACCTGAAAAGGTGTTTCGGATTACGCGATTTCGTGATTTCTATTACGAATCCCCACTGACTCCTCATATTCTCGAAACCCTGAAAAGGGATAACAGTTCCTTAGATCCTCCCTTATGCCTCAACCATATGACCTCCAATCAAACCTTGGGGTGCACCTCTGAGCGCATTAGGATTTCATGACTCGTGATTTCGCAATGCAACTCTCCTCCTTTTTCTCGAAGTTCAAACTCATGACTTCCTCTCCACAGATCAACGGTATTGAATCTCCAACAATCTGACAATCTAGATTGTGACGGGATTTTTCATATCGGGGATTCCCGAAAACATCTTCCTCCACACTCTTGACTTCCAAAATGCCAAAATTCAAAGCTCCAATAAACAATCCTCATTGATTCAGATCTAACATTGTTAATCCTCCTACACTTATGAGTGTTAAAAGACACTCATCCTTATCCTCCCCAATGATCCACTGGATCCAACGGACCATGGAAAATCGGTGTTTCTCCCTCCGACAAACTCAACCATCTGTTGAAGTTCCCAAAGACTCCTGGCCAAATAGCTTGGTGTTCTTCTTCCTGATCTTGGTTTCTAAGAGGTAAATTCAACCCTCGTCCTTCCTTCGAACTCTTCGAAGTCTCTATCTTTCCTGAGATTTATTCTTGTTGCAAAATCAAGGATTCTAAGGAATCCTTCACACACTCTTTGCAGCCTTCATGATCATCGTTGATTATCTGCTTTCTTATACCTTTGCACACTCCTTGTGACAGAAGTCCTTCAACCCCTCACTTGGGTTGGAAAAGTCTAAGACTTCAACCGGGCATGTGCACACCTTGCATGGCTCTGTGCTATACTTGCACTCCTTTTGGTATAAGAACAACTCTATCTCTCCTGAGCTTTTCTGAGGTAAAAATCAGAATCTTGTCAATGCACTCCTTGCAGACTTTCACTGCACTCCTTGCAATAATTCTCAGGAAGAGAAACAATTGAAACTCATACTCTCCCTCTCACAGACTTCATACATTCAACATGAAATCATACACATAAGCATTGAAACAAATGCATAACAGAGCATATAAGAAAATTGTAAACATACCATTCAATAGATGCAAACAATATTCATAGAAACACCATGAAATTGAGTCAAAGCTTTATTATATTAACTCAAGTGCTTCTGTACATGGTTTTTATAGAAACAACTATCTGCTTATACAACTTCTACAATCTTTGTTCTTCTCTGCTCTCCTATTCTCTTGCTCTACAACTCTCTACTTTTACAATTGAGAATAATGATACAATACAATACATACGAGGGAGATTTCTAGAGTTTTCCCTCCTCGATCTCTAATCTATCAAATCGAATTAAAGCCTACAACTACTTTACATTGATTACATTAATTGTCTACAACAGGAAGATGAGAGCAATGCTCAAGATATGCGTTACAATTCCCAAATCATTTAAGAGCACTTATGTCTCTCCAAATATTTCATTAACGCTTCATCTTTTAAAATTCAAAATATCTTCAAATTGTATGTTGGTGTGTATCCAGTTGTCCTCTACTTGCTCTTACTTGCGATGCTCCCGCATCATACTCCTTTGGCTAAAAAAATCATGGACTCCTATCCATGAGCTCCTGCACTGTCTGTCCATGTTTCTAGATATTTGCTTCACTTTCCCAACTGGAATCCTCAATTGGGTGTTCTTTCCACTTTATCAAATATTCAAAATATGTCTTCCTTCGAGTCTTCTTGCCAACTCTCTCATCAATGATCTTTTCCATCTGCAGATTTTTAGACACAAGAATTTGTTTGACCCATTGAACTTCCTTCTAATTCTCTTCCCCTCTTGCTTAATCTACTCTTTAAGGATACAGATATGCTACGTTGAATATGGGTGATATGCCCACATCATCTGGCAATTCTATCTCATAAGCATTTGCCTCAAATTTTCTCAGAATCTTACACGACCCTATATTTTTCATGTTCATTTTATTATATGTTCCCCTTGGGAACCTTTCTTTTCTTAAATGTCCTAAGAACAAATCTCCCACTTCGAATTGAGGCTCTCTTCTATGTTGATCTTCTTTATGCTTGTATTCTTGGTTGGAACTCTGCAACCTCTATTTAATCTTATTGTGAAGCTCCTGCATTTCTGCTGCAAAATCTTCTGCTCCAGCACTCCTGAACTCATTCTTCTCTAAGTATCTCAACTCGGATACTCCTCTTGGATGCATTCCATACATTATTTGGAATGGTCTATGTCATGTTCTTCGGTTAGGTGAGTTTTTGTATGAAAATTCCACTTGTGGAAAAATCTGATCCCACTGACCATGATGTTCAGCTACTAAACTCCTCAATAAGTCTCCCAAACTTCGATTTACTACCTCAGTCTATCCATCCGTATTAGGGTGATATGTTGAGATAAAAGATAAGTTTGTCCCCAGCTTCTTCCATAGTGTCCTCTAGAAATGACCAACAAATTTGGTATCATGTCTGAAACAATACTCATGGGTAAGCCATAAAGTTGAACAACTTCTTTGAAAAATAGATTTGCAATGTGTGTTGCATCACTAGTTTTCTGACATGGAATAAAATGTTCCATTTTTTAGAATCTATAGACTACCACAAATATGGAATTGCACCCTCTTTGTGTCCTCGGTATTCCTAACACAAAATCCATGCTTACCACATCCCACGGCCTCTCTGATACTGGCAATGGTTAATACAACCCTGTATTCTGTCTTTTCCCCTTTGCGTGCTGGAAAATTCTACATTTGTTGATAAACATTTTGACATCCCTGGCCAATAATATAAATTGTTAAGTTGCATGAAGGTTTTATCTTGGTTGAAATGTCCATCCAATCCCCCACTATGCTTTTCCTTCAAAACATTTTCTCTCATAAAACTCTTTGGGATACACAATTGATTTCCTTTGAAAAATAATCCATCCCGGATCAAGTATTCAATCCATTGGATTTTGTCTCTCAGAACAAGATTCTCACATGCTTCATAAGCATCGTTGAAATCTGAATCATCTCTATACATATCCTTAAGGCTATCAAAACCTAAGGTCTTCACATGAAACTCCTGCAAAATCAAACATTTCCTGCTCAATGCATCAGCAACCTTATTAGCAGTTCAAGAAATGTGCTTTATAAAAAAAGTAAAGTTATGCATAAATTCAACCAATTTTGCATGTTTCTGGTTCAATTTCTCCTATCTGGTTATGAATTGTAAAGCATGGTTGTCACTATACAAAACGAACTCCTTCGGAACCAAGTAGTGCCTTCATTTATTCAGTGCCTTTATGACTGCATAAAATTATTTATCATACGTGGAATAATTCCTCTTGGCATCATTCAACTTCTCACTGAAGTATACAATTGGTCTATTGTCTTGACTTAAGACTACTCCAATCGCAAATCCACTTGCATCACATTTCACTTGAAATGTCTTACTAAAATCTGGCAAAACCAAAATTGGTTGTTCAGTTATCTTCGCTTTCAACAACTTGAAACTTATTTCCACTTCTTTTGTCCAATGAAAAGATTTATGTATTTTCTTGACTGTGTCCATCATCGATGCAGAAATTCCACTAAAATTTCTGATGAACTTCCTGTAAAAACTAGTTAATCCATGGAATCTTTTGACTTCAAAGATATTCCTTGGCGACGACCATTCTTTGATTTCCTTTACCTTTTCAATATCCATCTTCAACTCATTCGAAGAGATCACGAACCCCAAATAAATGAGATCTTTCTTCATGAAAGATGACTTCTTCAAATTTATCACCAACTTCTCTTGTTGCAACCTTCTCATCACTAGAGTTAGGTGTCTCAAATTCTCTTCCTCGGTCTTACTGAAGATCGGTATATCATCAAGATACACAATTACAAACTTCCCAATGAAATCTTTCAAGACTTCGTTCATCAATCTCATAAAATTACTTGGTGCTTTCATCAAACCAAATGGAATGACAAGTCATTCATACATCCCTTCCTTCATCTTGAATATTGTCTTCCATTCATCACTTTCCCTCATTCTAATCTGATGATATCTTCTTTTCAAATCATATTTTCAAAAAAACTTTTCCCCACTCAAGCAATCCATCAAGTCATCCATCCTGGGTAAAGGAAATCTATACCTGATTGTGATTTTGTTTATATCCCTCAATTTTGTACACATTCTCCATCCACCATCCTTATTTGGACTTAACATTGTCGACACAGCGCATGGACTCAAGCTTTCTCTAATCAACCCTTTTTCCATCAAATCTTGGACATGCTTCTTGACCTCTTCATTCTCCTGCGGTGTCAATCTATATGATTCTTTGTTTGGTAAACTCACTCCTGGTATAAGGTCAATGTGATGGCTTATACTTCTGATGGGCGACAATGAACAAGATAAGTCGTCCACTACTATATCAGCAAAATTCTCCAACATCTCCTGAATCTCCTCAGATAGATCATCTATTGAAGTACTGGTCAAGATGACTCTAGGTTTCCTCACCACAACAAACTACATTTCTTCATCTTTCTTGACTTCATCCAGAAGTTCCTTCCCACTCATGAGAAGTATAGTATTGTTTGTTTCTTCTTTCACCTTCTTGTCTTTAATTGGCAACAACATATGTGTCCTACCATTCTTCTCCAAGGTGTATGTGTTCTTTCTTCCATCATGAAAAACATTTTTGTCATATTGCCAAGGCATCCCCAACAAAAGATGACAGACATCCATGGGAATAACATCACATAAGATCTCATCTCTATATCCCCCTATATTGAATTCAACTAAACATTGTTAGTGATAGTTACCTGATGTTCTTTTTTCAACCATGAAACCTTGTATGGGCTTGGATTCTCAATTGTTTCCAATTCCAACTTCTCCACCATCTCTGTGGATACTATATTATCCGTGCTTCCACTGTCCACTATTACCTTGCATACCCTATCCTTATTTTTGCAAGAAGTTCTGAACAGACTGTTCCTCTAGACTGGATTCTCCATCTCTTTCTCTGTCTTCAAGAGATTTTTCCCCATCATTAAGGATATTCTACCTTCCGCATCTTATGCCTCAACATTTCTCCTTTGTGCTTCTGAAATTTGAGATTTGCCTCCTCTGTCTCTTTTTCTATCGGGACATTCCCAAGATTTGTGTCCTATCTTTCCACAGAAAAAACACTTTACTTCACCTCCTATGCCTCAACCATATGACCTTCAGTCGAAGCCTGGGGTCCACCTCCGAGCATGTCTGGATTTCGTGACTCATGAGTTTGTGATGCAACTCTCCTCCCTTTTCCCGAAGTCTAAACTCATGACTTCCTCTCCACAGATAAACGGTCCTGAATCTCCCATGATCTGATGGTCCAAATTGCATCAAGATTTCATGTATCGGGGATTCCCAAAAATGGATTCCTCCACACTCTTGACTTTCGAAATGCCAAAATTCAAAGATCCAATCAATGGTGCTCGTTGATTCATATCTAATGGTTGTTAATCCTCCTGGGTTTATGAGTTTTAAAAGACACTCAGACTTAACCTTCCCACTGATCCACTGGATTCAAAAGTCCATGGAAAATCAGTGTTTCTCCCTCCGAGAAACTCAACCATCCGTTCAAGTTCTCATAGAATCCTGGCCAAATAGCTTGGTGTTCTTCTTCCTGAGCTTGGTTTCTGCGAGGTAACTTCAACCCTCATCCTTCCTTTGAACTCTTCAAAGTCTCTATCCTTCCTGAGATTTATTCTTGATGCAAACTCAAGGATTCTAAGGAATCCTGCACACACTCCTTGTGTCCTTCATGATAATCGTTGATTATCTAATGTCTTCCACCTCTGCGCACTCCTTGTGACAGAAGTCCTTCAACCCCTCACTTGGGTTGGAAAATTCTAAGACTTCAATCGGACCTGCGCACACCTTGCATGGCTCTATGTTATATTTTCAATCCTATTGGTATAAGAACAACTCTATCTCTCCTAATATTTTCTGAGGTAAAACTCATAATCTTGTCAACGCGCTCCTTGCAGAAATTCTCAGGAAGAGAAAAAATTGAAACTCATACTCTCCCTCTCACAGACTTCATACATTCAACATGAAATCATACACACAAGAATTGAAACAAATGCATAACAAAGCATATAAGAAAATTGTAAACATACCATTCAATAGATGCAAACAGTATTCATAGCAACACCATGAAATAGAGTCAAAGAATTCTTATATTAACTCAAGTTCTTTTGTACATGGTTTCTATAGCAACAAATATCTACTTATACAACTTCTACAATATATGTTCTTCTCTTCTCTCCTATGCTCTTTCTCTACAACTCTCTACTCTTACAATTGAGAATAATGATACAATACAATACATATGAGGGAGATTTCTAGAGTTTTCCCTCCTACATATCTAAGCTATCAAATCAAATTAAAGCCTACAACTACTTTACATTGATTAGATTAATTGTCTACAATAGGCAGATGAGAGTAATGCTCAAGATCTCCGTTACAATTCCCAGATCATTTAAGAGAACGTATGTCTCTCCAGATATTTCATCAGTGCTTCAAATTTAAAATTCAAAATATCTTCAAAATGTGTGTTGGTGCGTATCCAATTGTCCTTTGCTTGTGCTTGCTTGCGATGCTCCTGCATCAAAAAAAGTCCATTTACACACCAAATTCAATTCAATTGTTGGAAGGTAGAGATGACGTCCTTCTTCCTATGCATTTGCAAAGTAAATACCAAACCTATTACAAATGTTCTTTCTATGGTGCTTGGTCATATTCCATGTTTGTGCCTGATGTGGGAACCGAATTCTTTTTTTGTGGTAATATTTATATGATTTGCAATTCTAAAATAGATGTTACAAATCTTGGGTTGTTTTTACTTTCGCATGTATCTATTTCTCCCAAATAATCAATAACACTTATGACATTTTGCAGTCCTCTTTATATTTGGTATGCTTACCTTTTTTTTTTAAATAAAAACATAGCATTTCCATGTATAGTATGTGCATAAACAGTTATGCTTCTAGAAACTTTAACGAGAAAAACATGTTATATATCAATGGTCATCCGTGAACTAAGGGGAACATTAAAGGGTTCATAAATAGTTGTAGGTCCTCATTATTTAGTGAAAATTGTTCCTTTAAGGAACACTCCAATGACAAAGAGTTCTTTATGAAAAGGAAGGCATATAGATTTGTTGTTTTTCATGCAATACATAGTGTGTCCCTTGGTGATGAGTTGTTAATAAACTAAACTTTCATAGACCACCAATCGCTCGTTAAAATTACCTACAACGGGTCTATATTTAGACATCCCCTTGGGGCGTAAGAAAAAGATGATTGAGTAATTGGATTTTTGGATTTTCCATGGAACTAATGTAAATTTATTGCTTAATTAGAAATTTGTTTTATAAAGTGGTTGGTTTCACTTTGATTATTGGGAAAAAAATTCCATGCTTCTAATAAATGTTTGGTATAATGTTTGAACATACTAAATTCTTTGTGTTACCAATATTATCAATGTAATGTTCAATATTTTTACATTCAAGACTCTAATGATGAGTGACATGTCTACCGCATACCATTGCACCCAACTACGATTTAAAATTAAGATAATGATACTAAACGAGCATATCTCAGAGAGGAAGCATACCAAACATGGTTGAATCAACCACCTATTCAATTCCTACTACGTCCTAAGTCACTAATTCAAAACCTCTATAGTAACACTAGTTCTTCACATGTTGGGGACAAAGGCAATGATATAGAGGTTGGTATGTATGATTTCTTATGGGATGACCAATCCATGGAGGGAATGTAGTTACATGCATTCCAACAAAATGAACTAGGGGATGGCGTTGATATCGTTGATACCTTCTTCAAAATCCTGAAATATGCTTCCACCACCACTCCCTTTGGATAGGGGTCAATATCCACTCAACTAGAGACAAAAATGTTGTTGCACAACTTGAAAGAAATGAATTGTATGTCAGACACATGTTTCTCAACACTTTTAAGGTAACTAATCATTAAGTCCCCTAATTTTTTAAGGAATCTTGTCACACAATTAACATTGAAAATGGTTGATTTTATGCATGCTTAATGACAATGTACATTTCTATTACCCACTAATTATAGGTTACTCAAAGATAAGGCATTTTCTTTCTCGATAGTTGAAAAGAGGCAAAGAAATTCTAAAAAGGTTGGGTGATTAGTACATACCATATCATGCATTTCGGAATGATTGCATTCTATAAAAAGACTAATATGCAAACAAAGAGATATGTCTAGAATGTGGGCATGACATGTACCAAAAATCAAAAAACAAGTGTAAGGCACATGGTCCTCCTCATACAATATTGAGGCTCATGCCTATAATTCCAAGGATTCAAAGCCTCTTTAATTTCAAACAATTGGTCATGTTGCAAGGGTGGCATTCCTTACATAGAAGTGAGCCAAAAATTATGCAAATACTAGTATATTCAATAGCCATGAAGCATATAGATGTAACCTCCCCTCTGTTATGTCATATAAGTACTTGAGAAACAGTATGAGGAATTATCTTTTTTGAACCATTAATAAACAATCATTAGAACAGGAGAGACATTAGTAACATACATTAGTAATACACATTCTATTTCTTTCATTCCATTACACAACTATATTTAGATATTGCTTAAAGCATGAAGGATATGTAACTTCACATAATATGACATACAAAACTACCACCCAACTTATCCTGCAAGGTTAGCACTTCCAAGACACATAATCAATGCTCAATTCTCGGATTCATCCAATTGATCTTGACCATTTAAGCTCTCAAGACTGACAATTGTTCTGAGGAACAAGGAAGTATCTAATTCCCATGTTTCAATTCATTTCAAAATTCAATATAAATTCCAGCATTCTTAACCACCTTTCTTCAACCACAGAAAATCTGGTAACATATCATTTAATCATAACATCATTACATACTATTCAATAATTCATCACCTCACTCATTAAAGGACAGGATATAATTTCAGTAAAATCAAGGCAATAACCTTAAAGTAAAACAGAGTCCCTTAAATTGACAATCTATCATTATGACAGTTTCAAATTACTTGTGTTTACCTGGAATAGGTGTGACCACCCTACAACATGCAACCAAGTAGCTAGATATTTGATTTATACCACAAGTTTTAAAGAGGAAAAGAAAAACAGATAAAATATCTAAGCACAAGGTAGAAACTATAAGCATGCTCTGTACTTTTATGAACTATTTGATACTATGAAGAAAATAAACCTGTAACCGAAAGAAGGTATGATATAAGAACGAGTTAAAATTTATGTAAGAAGCCTGAAGCTTCTCTTCTAGTAACACAATGCAACACCTCCAGAGTCAATTCCAGAAGTGCGTAGATGGCTCCTTGAAAGCCCAAGGTTCAGAAAATACATCACCCGAAGTGCACAAAGACCCTCTCAAGTCAAGCAGAGGTCAAAAATTTTGGAAGTACAAGCTCAAGAGAGACAGTGTGAACATACACAAGGGAGGCGCAAAGTACGCACTCAACAATTAGAATCCAGAGCTCAGGAGGGATGCGTTATTGAGTGCTAGAGTTCCTTTAGAGATCCAGAGGGACAGGGTGTGTAGGGTTTAAAGGAGGAGTCAAAGACCATTGAACCAGGAGAAGTATACAGTAGTCATCAGATCTAGGAATTGCAGAGGAGGGTCATCGCATCAACATCTGATTAAGTCCCAGCCATAGGATCTCACTAAAGGTAGATTAACGATGGGGATCCATTTCAGGTTCAAGGGGTTGAGTTAAATATCATGCAAATTTTTCTTCTGCAATCCACACAGATCATTCATCATCACCTACAAATATATCAATGGTTCACATCGATCCCACTATCAACGTGTAGTTTCTATTGTAGAAATCAGTAAAGGATTTAAACATCGTGCTAGTCAAGGTTGTGCAATCCTTCCTAGCCATCGATCTTCGTGACCATCGAATTAGACCATCTATTAGCACTTGAGGTGTTGAGCCAATGTCATAGCTCTCGGTCATATGAAGGGAGGAAAGAGACCCTTCAACCTAGTTGAGTATGCCATGAAGCCTGAATCACACGGTGGATCTACACCGTATGTCGGTGGAAAATGTTAGTCATTGGATTCGACGAATTTGAGTTCTCAACAAATAAGAGTTGAAAAACCTCGAAGCTCATAAGTTCTGGAATGAAGGATAGTTGTAGATCTAACGAACAATCATGGGTCGTTGGATATATGAGCTTACGTTCTTCAATGGTTTGGTAATTCGCTACTCTAGCACAACTAGGGTCAATAGGTTTAAGGTGAAGGAACTCCCGGAGTCCCGAATTCTAGAGTAAATCCTTGTCATCCAACGGTGGGTACATGTGTCCGTAGATCTGAGTATTCGAAACTTTGGCCATTCGGGAGGTGGTGGTTGAAGGTTATGAAGGTCTAAAAGGTTTCAAACCCCTAGAGTCCCAAAGTTAATCCTGACTGTTGTTTTCAATAAATCCAAGACCATCATATCTGGGGGTTCATCCTTCGTGAATTCGAAGGAAACGAGAGTTGCAACAGCTAGAACTTCCGAAGCCTGGAGCCCGAAGTGTCTAAGTGTCGGAACCCCATTCTTGTAAACTTTATCTCAACTAATGTGTCAATACCACCTGTCAACTAATTTCAGATGACACCTGGCACTCATTTTGGGTACTTTGGTTACGTCATCTACACTAATTCAGGTGACATGTGTCACTCTCATTGTTGTGACATGTCATCGATTGTGACATCGTAGCTGCCACATCACTTCGAAACTTTGTCACTCTGGGAGAATGGAATCCAGAGAAACAAAGTTCTTTGAAGTGTCGGACCTCTGAAGTTACTTCTAATCATAGATCAGAGCAAGGTAAAGGGACCGTTGATATCTAAGTTAAATTGGATTCAGATCTTTGGATAATTTAAGAGGTAAAGTAAAGGATTATGAAGACCCTGAAGTTCCAAACTTTCAGAGTCGACGAGATCTGTAGATCTAGAGAAAAAAATAGACCATTAGATTAAGTTCTTTAAAAGTTAACAAAGGAAGGTGGTAGAGTAGGGTAACCTAAAACTCTCTCATCTTAGTTTAAGACTGAATTCAGCCGATTAGAAATTCAGGAGAAAAGGAGTGTTGAGTTCAAGAAACCTCTAGAGCGTCGGAGTTTTGGAGCCTTGAATAGCTCCCTTTTGACTAGCACTAGGTTCTAGCTCTTGGTCACATGAAAAAATTTGGTTCGAAAAAGGGCTAACGCACAACGAGTTAAAATCAATTCCAGAGAATTTAACCAAAATACACAGGTACTCCAAGTTATTATTAAATTTGGGGTTTATTTTGATTCGACAAAGATCCACATATAATTTTGGATTTGAACAAAAACATCAAAGGTCCATATTCAATGAAATTGAAAGAAACAAATTCCACAGAGATTCCACAATACAAAATTTGCATTGAGAGTATAAACCAACAGAGGTTCCACATAATAGATTAATTTAGGATTTGACTGATTTTCAACAGAGAACTCATGAATATGAAATTGGACTTAATCCCACAATTTACTAGTGATAATTACACCAACAATTTCCTTAAATAATTTCAACTAAACTCTGATCATGAAACTTGAAAATGGCTAGCCTACAAATTTTAGAACATAGATCATGCATCAATATATAATAAGATGTACTATGAAGATCAAGTCACCCAAAATTATTTTGCGGGAACAATCAAAATTTAAGAAAATTTAAAAGAATACAAACACTGTAACTATTATTGATTAACAGAAGTTGTAGCCTTTGGAATTCAGACCCTCCAATGATTCTATAGTGACTCAATCAATCTATTATATGAATACACTTGTAACATAAATGAATGAAAAATATAAAAATAACAGGACCAATGAATGTTGCATAATTAATATGGCCTTAATGTCTTGCGCTCCTTCCTTTCATTTTCTCTCTATTCACAGAGACTTCACCGGTACCTCCCAAGCAATGCTAGGGGTACTCTTATTTCCCATTAGCCCCCTTGACCCGCAAAGGGGCCAAGCACACAAAAATAAGAACAAAATAGTTTCCAGGCTTGCCTCGCAAGGAAGAGCTTCCACTCTTTTCACAAGCCTGGAGTCCCAACTCTCACAAGTAAAACACAGTCAATCCAAAATTTGGCAGCATAACAATGTATCCCTCAAAAGTTTTATCCCCTTCCTTCTAGGTCATTTGTTTTATAGCATTCTCCTCACAGACATCTCTCCCTCAAGCATAATTAATTAATTTTTAATAAAAAAAATTAAGGATTATTCACCCACTACAGGTGTCACATTCTCCCACAAGTAATTTCTCTTTTATTTTTTTATTTAAAAACCACTTTTCCTCACATTTCCCCATGTGTTCCTAATTTTCCTCTTAGTTGTCTCTTAGTTCCCCAAATCCCCTTAATTAATGGTTGTATCCTAACTAGTTTTTAGTTAGGGTTGGATTAGGAGTCTTCTTAGTTAGGCTAGGGTTGGTTGACTCAAGTTATATTCTATGCACAACCCATTCTCTCAAGTTGTAATTGTTTCTAAATAAGGATTTATTTTTAATAATTTAATGCACCCTTGTGTATTTTATCAATTCTTTAGATCTTTACTTACTATTTCCTAACATTTGATTTCCTTCAAATCTTTACTTGTGTCACAATAATACTCTATTGTTTAATTAATTTTTGTAATCCAACAAGGTTTAATTATTCCAGTGTTTTCTAGGCCACCTATGTTTATTGACTCAGGTTTCAATTGTACAGCACGTGCTTCAAGATGCATCTCATGCTCCAAGGGTGCCACTCGGGTTGACTTGTTTTGGAAGTTTGTCCAACCCATTGGAGTCAAAACTCCTTTCATTCAACCTTTTGAGAGACTAAGGGATTCTAAGGAATAAGGATTTTTCCTTATTGTGCACCCCTTAGAAATCTACGTGAGCAATTGTCTCAGTCTTTCCTCAATGCATCATGGACCACCCACACTAGGTAATCGTTAACCTACGGTTTTTTCCATGACGAGAGTGCTAGTAGGCTATGACAGGGATGTTGCCACCCCTCTCCCTCAATATATGGTTTTATGTGCAAGGCCCCTTTACTCCTTATGTGATTCGGATTAGAAAGCATCGTCAAGCCTACATCCACTAACAAAAATAGTGTCAAACATCCATATATATAAATCATACTAAAATCCATCATACATCATATGTGCATAATAATGAAATACTCAAATAATACAATCCATTCCCTGACTCAATCCAGAGTCCAAGGAATCCCTTTGATTCCACAAGAATCCATAACCTATCATGTGTCTTGCACACTCAGGACAACTTGTCAAAATAACACGTCAACACATATATATACATTAATATAATCAAGCAGTTATAACACCTCAACATCATCATACATAACCCATAATCTGAATGAAATCACATTGTTCCATACCTGGATCACTTGCAAGCAAGTGTCCTCAAGGCATAAGTCAATAATAGTATGCTCAGTAGAGCGGGATGTTACATAAACCCCCTCTTGTTTTAAACTTTGTCCTGAAGTTTGTGCAGTATATGTAAAGCAAGTAAATAAATGTATATGATATAGATCTATATGTCTAATCTATCAAACAAGTAAGGAAATTGTCGACGCATCTCATATGCGTCCTCCCAGGTAGACAAGTGTGGACTATAATTTTCCCACTAGACCTTGACCTGATCGTCGATTCAACATCATATTTGTTGAATTCGATGGTCCATAATGTGGATTAGCTCTGCCGTGAGAGAACCCTCATCCAACAACTATAATGAATCTCATATCAATATCAAGATAAGGATCACTAACATAATGTCGTAAAATAGATATGTTAAATACATTGTGCATATGCCTCAAAGAATTAGGCAAGGCTAATAGATAAGCCACTGGTCCTTTCCTTTCCACATCTTTATCAATCCCTTTTGCGGTTTCACCTGCATGAAAACTTTGTCGCCAATTTCATAATTGTGATCAATGTGATGTACATCAGCATAACTCTTCTACCGATCTTTGCGCTTCTTTAATCCTTTGTCTTATCAATTGAATTTGTTCTTCCATTTATTGAATCACTTCTAGACCCTATCCTCAAGTCGATCCCAACTCAAGAAGGTCCTACATGGTTGCCCGTAAAGAAACTCAAACGGTGCCATATAAACGGTACTTTGATAGTTGTTGTTGTATGCAAACTCTAGTAGTGGTAAGCATCATTCCCAACATTTTTGTTGGTCCATTACATACATACGCAACATACCCTCCAAAATATGGTTTGTCCTTTTTGTTTTCCCATCTATCTCTGGGTGATAAGTTGTGCTAAAGTTTAGTTGTGATCCCAAAGCCTCTTGGAAACTGGTCCAAAACCGTCCTATAAACATCGATCCTTGATCGGATATGATTCTTTTTGGCACCCTATGTAATCTCACAATATCCCTAACAAATACTCTAGCTATGTTAGGTGTCAAATATGTCATACGCACTGAAATAAAGTGTGCACTCTTCGTCAGAGTGTCAAAAAACACAAAAATTGAATCATGCCTTCTTGTCATTAGTGGAAATCCAACAATAAAGTCCCTCGAAATGACTTCCCATTTCGATTCAGGAATAGTGTGTGGCTATAACAATCCTATTGGTTGTCTATGTTTATCCTTCACTTGCTGACATTCTAGACATCTCGCCATGTACCTAACTATGTTTTCTTTCATTCCCTTCCATAAGAACAAAGGCTTAAGATCTACCTTCATCTTCGTGACTCCCGGATGAGCCATGTATATTTCTCAATGTGCTTCACTTAATATCAAACTTCTTAGTTCGCCATTAGGCAGTACGAAAATTCTTCCATTAAATCTCAACAATTCATCATCATCTAGTGAATAACCTTCATACTTTGGTACCATCATAGTATCCCGTCCAATATTATTCTTAACTTCTTTATACCAGTCATCATCGATTTGTAGAGTTGGAATATTTTCTCTAAGATTCTTCTTAAGAGGTAATACGAAAATATGTGTGGCCTCCTACTCAACGCATCTACCACTTGGTTCACAGTTCCTTTAACATAAGTAATTTCAAAATCGTATTCGCTAAATAATTCTGACCAACACCCTTTTTGCACATTCTGGTCACTCTATGTAAAAATATGCTACAATCCACAGTGATTTGTCTTTAATTCAAATTTTTGTCCAATTAAATAATGTCTCCATACTCTCAAGGCATAAACAATAGCTAATAACTCCAAGTCATGTGTTTTGTATTTCTCTTCATGATTTCTCAATTTCCTTCAAATGTAAGCGATCACTCAACCGTCTCACATCAAAACACTGCCTAACCCTTCCTTGGATGTGTTTGTGCATACCAAGAACTCTTTGTCCATATCGGGGAATTTTAGTATCGATGTTGTCATCAACAACTCTTTGAGCCCTTGATATGCTTCCATGCATTTCTCAGTCCACAAGAACTTCTTGTTCTTCTTCTACAATTTCATGATCGGTTTTTCTATCTTTGAAAATCCTTCGACAAATCGTTGGTATTATCCTGTTAAACCCATAAAATTTTGTACTTCGTGCATGTTTGTTGGTGCTGGCCATTCCATAATAGCCTCCACTTTTATTGGATCCACAACGATACCTTCACCAAATATGATATGTCCCAAGTAGTGAATATTAGATTGGTAAAGAGAGAATTTTGATAGCTTTGCGTACAATTTATTTTCTCGTAGGCACTATAGGACCAACGTCAATTGTTCATCATGCTCTTCCTTCGTTCGAGAATAAATCAGTATGTCATCAATGAATATCAAAATGAATGTATCTAAGTAATGGCAGAAAATATTATTCATTTGGCACATAAAGGTCATCGGTGCATTTGTAAGTCCTAAAGGAATTACTATAAACTCGTAGTGTCCATAATGTGTTCTAAAGTGGTCTCACTGATAATGTGTTCTAAATTGGTCTTATTGATAATGTGTTCTCCAACCTGGTCAAATAGATAATTTATCCTAGGTTGGGGATATTTGTTTTCAATCATCATTTTATTTAATTGACGATAATCGATACCCAATGAAAGAGTTCCATCCTTCTTTTTGGAAAATAATACTGGTGCTCCCCGTGGAGAAACACTTGGACTAAGGTATCCTTTATCCAATAATTCATGTAGCTGGATTTTTAACTCAATCAACTCAGGGATACTCATTATGTATGGTGCCCTTGATATCGGTTCAGATCCAGGTAATAAATCAAGAGA
>JZKD02S0048285.1:43066-65053 GCA_000966675.3 Picea glauca
TGTTCCAGCACCAACTGGATGGAAGCACCAACTTCCAGTTACATAGGCTCCAACCTGTATAACAGAGAACACTTGTTCTCCCTAGCACCACCCTGCCACCCTAGTTTCTCTGGCTTCAACCATATGGACGCTACAACATCCTGTGTTCAAGCTCCCACTTGAACCTCTAAGGAAAACAGTCCTCCTGAGCACCTCCCTTCCACCCTAGCAAATCAAATAATGAATACATAGACAACTACACAGATAAATCAGTTCTTACCAGTCTTTTTCTATTCTATAAGTCTGATCTTCTTCAAACTATTCTGCAATTCTCCTCTTCCACTGTCTGTTCAGCAGGTCTGCTCTGCATCAACTTTTTCTGTCATTCTGCTCTACTTCAACTTGCTCTATTATTCTGCTCTGATTTTTATCTCACTCTGCACATATGCTCAATTTCATATTGTGCATCCTCTCCTTTTTCCTTTCTTACAGTTTCATTCTTTTTCCTCCAGAACAGCCAACCTTGCATAATCTGTCTCATCTTCTTTTATGCATACCTTCTCGACGGTTCCACTTCACCTTCCCTTAGCTGAAACAAGAACACCTGTCCTAGCAACTGAAATTCTAACCGATTCATCATCATGAGTATGTTTCTCTTAACATATTCATAACTAAAGTGTTAATGTGTGAGAAGAACAGCAACCCTCAGATCACATTCAAATCTTATCTGCATCGTTGAATGACCTTTATTATTATTGCCTTTTAAATTGGTTTTCGGCATTTCTTTGCCCAAGTTTCTCGACACTTTCACATCGCGATCTCTGAAACTTTGAAATGGAGCTTATCTGGACTGACACCTTCTCTTCCCGTGACCAAGAGTTGTGACCAAGGTTTTATGTGAAAGGCCCTTTCGCGATTTCGCATATCGTGAAATCGTAATGCCTGGTGTTCAAAATTCTTTTCAATACCAAAACCCGATCTCTGACATTCCGTAATGAAACCAAATCAACGATCCAGATTATTTCTAGATCCGACAGTTCATATTAAGTCGGGAATTCACTCATCGCGAAATCGGAATTCATGTTGCATTGTGTTCTTTTCCTTTTGAATTCACGATCTGCGAAACTCCGACACAGGCTATGATCAACGGTCCAGGTATGACCTTGACTCAACGGCTACCATTGAGTCACGATATCGCATATCGCGAAATCAAAATTTTCGTTGCATTGTGTTCTTTGCCTTTTGAATTCGCGATCCCCAAAACTCTGACACGGGCTGTGATCAACGGTCCAAATCTCATTCTCGATTCAATGGCTGCGATTGAATCGTGATATCGCATATCGCGAAATCGGGGTTTTCGTTGCATTTTGTTATTTTCCTTTTGAATTCGCGATCCCCAAAACTCCGACACAGGCTGTGATCAATGGTCCAGATCTCATTCTCGATTCAATGGCTGCGATTGAATCGCAATATCGCATATCGCAAAATCGGGGTTTTCGTTGCATTGTGTTCTTTGCCTTTTGAATTCGCAATCCCCGAAACTCCGTGAAGAAAATCAACGGTCCAGATCTCATTCTCAATTCAATGGCTACGATTGAATAGTGATATCGCATATCGCGAAATCAGGGTTTTCGATGTCAAGCATTCTTGTCACTTCAAAGTCCCAATCCCCGATACAGACTAGAATTAACGGTCCAAATCAAGGCTTGATCTGACGACTCAGATTTCATCGCGATTTTTCATATTGTGATTACACCCACTTCTCCTTGCACTTTAAAGAGCGTGCAGGTTATCCTTGATCCGATGATGGTTGGGCTCTGCGCTCGGATCTGCCGGCTGAGATCTGTCTCCCTCTTCAACGATCAGATATTCTTCTTCAACCTTTCACTCATTCGCTGCCTTCGATCATTCACTGCTTTCGATCATTCATATCTTTGAACTTGTCTTATGTTTGCCTGTTTTCCTGTCATCTTTACTATTGCCATCAATGGCAAGCATTGTGTTCTATGTATGTTAACTGAATTTGCCAAAACAATCAAAAGTGCTCGTTGATTCATATCTAACGGTTGTTAATCCTCCTGGGTTTACGAGTTTTAAAAGACACTCAGCCTTAACCTTCCCACTGATCCACTAGATTCAAAATTCCACGAAAAATCGGTGTTTCTCCCTCCGAGAAACTCAACCATCCATTCAAGTTCTCAAAGACTCCTAGCCAAATAGCTTGGCATTCTTCTTCCTGAGCTTGGTTTCTGCGAGGTAATTTCAACCCTCATACTTTCTTCAAACTCTTTGAAGTCTCTATCCTTCCTGAACTTTATTCTTGATGCAAACTCAAGGATTCTAAGGAATCCTGCACACACTCCTTGCAACCTTCAGGATAATCGTTGATTATCTGATGTCTTCCACCTCTGCGCACTCCTTGTGACAGAAGTCCTTCAACCCCTCACTTGGGTTGGAAAAGTCTAAGACTTCAACCGGACCTACACAAACCTTGCATGGCTCTGTGCTATATTTTCACTCCTATTGGTATAAGAAAAACTCTATCTCTCCTAATATTTTCTGAGGTAAAACTCAGAATCTTGTCAATGCACTCCTTGCAGGAATTCTCAAAAAGAGAAACAATTGAAACTCATACTCTCCCTCTCACAGACTTCATACATTCAACATGATATCATACACATAAGAATTGAAACAAATGCATAACAGAGCATATAAGCAAACTGTAAACATACCATTCAATAGATGCAAACAGTATTCATAGCAACACCATGAAATTGAGTCAAAGAATTCTTATATTAACTCAAGTGCTTTTGTACATGGTTTCTATAACAACAACTATCTTCTTATACAACTTCTACAATCTATGTTCTTCTCTTCTCTCCTATGCTCTTTCTCTACAACTCTCTACTCTTACAATTGAGAATAATGATACAATACAATACATACGAGGGAGATTTCTAGAGTTTTCCCTCCTACATCTCTAAGCTATCAAATCGAACTAAATCCTACAACTACTTTACATTGATTAGATTAATTGTCTACAATAGGCAGATGAGAGCAATGCTCAAGATCTGCGTTACAATTCCCAAATCATTTAAGAGCACTTATGTCTCTCCAGATATTTCATTAGTGCTTCAAATTTAAAATTCAAAATATCTTCAAAATGTGCACCAGTGTGTATCCAGTTGTCCTCTGCTTGCGATGCTCCTGCATCAAAAAATGTCCATTTACACACCAAATTCAATTCAATTGTTGGAAGGTAGATATGACTTCCTTCTTCCTATGCATTTGAAAAGTAAATACCAAACCTATTACAAATGTTCTTTCTATGGTGCTTGGTCATATTCCATGTTTGTGCTTGATGTGGGAATGGAATTATTTTTTTGTGGTAATATTTATATGATTTCCAAGTCTAAAATAGATGTTGCAAATCTTGGGTTGTTTTTCCTTTCACATGTATCTGTTTCTCCCAAATAATCAATAGCACTTATGCCATTTTGCAGTCCTCTTTATATTTGGTATGATTACCTTTTTTTGTTAAATAAAAACATAGCATTTCCATGTATAGTATGTGCATGAACAGTTATGCTTCTAGAAACTTTAACAAGAAAAACATGTTATATATCAATGGTCATCTGGGAACTAAGGGGAACATTAAAGGTTTCATAAATAGTTGTAGGTCCTCATTATTTAGTGCAAATTGTTCCTTTAAGGAACACTCCAATGACAAAGAGTTATTTATGAAAAGGGAGGCATATAGATTTGTTGTTTTTCATGCAATACATAGTGTGTCCCTTGGTGATGAGTTATTAATAAACTAAACTTTCATAGACCACCAATCACTCATTAAAAATGACCTAAATCGGGTCTATATTTAGACATCCCCTTGAGGCATAAGAAAAAGATGATTGAGTAATTGGATTTTTGGATTTTCCATGGAACTAATGTAAATTTATTTCTTAATTCAAAATTTGTTTTATAAAGTGGTTGGTTGCACTTTGATTATTGGGAAAAAAATTCCATGCTTCTAATAAATGTTTGGTATAATGTTTGAACATACTAAATGCTTTGTGTTACCAATATTATCAATGTAATGTTCAATATTTTTACATTCAAGACTTTGATGATGAGTGACATGTCTACCACATACCATTGCACCCGACTACGATTTAAAATTAAGATAATGATACTAAACAAGCATATCTGAGAGAGGAAGCATACCAAACATGGTTGAATCAACCACCTATTCAATTCCTACTACGTCTTGAGTCACTAATTCAAAACCTCTATAGTAACACTAGTTCTTCACATGTTGGGGACAAAGGCAATGATATAGAGGTTGGTATGTATGATTTCTTATGGGGTGCCCAAGCCATGGAGGGAATGTAGTTACATGCATTCCAACAAAATGAACTAGGGGATGGCATTGATATCGTTGATACCTTCTTCAAAATCCTGAAATATGCTTCCACCACCACTCCCTTTGGATAGGGGTCGAGATCCACCCAACTAGAGACAACAATGTTGTTGTACAACTTGAAAGAAATGAATTGTATGTCAAACGCATGTTTCTCAACACTTTTAAGGTACCTAATCATTAAGTCCCCTAATTTTTTAAGGAATCTCATCACACAATTAACATTGAAAATGGTTGATTTTATGCATTCTTAATGACAATGTACATTTCTATTACCCACTAATTATAGGTTACTCAAAGATAAGGCATTTTCTTTCTCGATAGTTGAAAAGAGGCAAACAAAATTCTAAAAAGGTTGGGTGATTAGTACATATCATACCATGCATGTCGGAATGATTGCATTCTATACAAAGACTAATATGCAAACAAAGAGATATGTCTAGAATGTGGGCATGACATGTACCAAAAATAAATAAAAACAAGTGTAAGGCACATGGTCCTCCTCATACAATATTGAGGCTCATGCCTATAATTCCAAGGATTCAAAGCCTCTTTAATTGAAAACAATTGGTCATGTTGCAAGGGTGGCATTCCTTACATAGAAGTGAGCCAAAAATTATGTAAATACCAGTAGATTCAATAGCCATGAAGCATATAGATGTAACCTCCCCTATGTTATGTCATATAAGTACTTGAGAAACAGTATGAGGAATTTTTTTTTTTGAACCATTAATAAACAATCATTAGAACAAGAGAGACATTAGTAACATACATCAGTAATACACATTCTATTCCTTTCATTCCATTACACAACTATATTTAGATACTACTTAAAGCATGAAGGATATGTCACTTCACATAATATGACATACAAAACTACCACCCAACTTATCCTGCAAGGTTAGCACTTCCAAGACACATAATCAATGCTCAAGTCTTGGATTCGTCCGATTGATCTTGACCATTTAAGATCTCAAGACTGACGATTGTTTTGAGGAACAAGGAAGTATCTAATTCCCATATTTCAATTCATTTCAAAATTCAATATAAATTCCAGCGTTCTTAACCACCTTTCTTCAACCACAGAAAATCTGGTAACATATCATTTAATAATAACATCATTACATACTATTCAATAATTCATCACCTCACTCATTAAAGGGCAGGAAATAATTTCAGTAAAATCAAGGCAATAACCTTAAAGTAAAACAAAGTCCCTTAAATTGACAATCTATCATTATGACAGTTTCAAATTACTTGTGTTTACCTGGAACAAGTGTGACCACCCTACAACGTGCAACCAAGTAGATAGATATTCGATTTATACCACAAGTTTTAAAGAGGAAAAGAACAACGGATAAAATATCTAAGCACAAGGTAGAAACTATAAGAATGCTTTGTACTTTTATGAACTATTTGATGCTATGAAGAAAATAAACCTGTAACCGAAAGAAGGTATGATATAAGAACGAGTTAAAATTTATGTAAGAAGCTTGAAGCTTCTCTTCTAGTAACACAATGCAACACTTCCAGAGTCAATTCCAGAAGTGCGTCAATGGCTCCTTGAAGGCCCAAGGTTCAAAAGATACATCACTTGAAGTGCACAGAGACCCTCTCAAGTCAGGCAGAGGTCAAAAATTTTGGAAGTACAAGCTCAATGACAGGGATCCATTTCGAGTTCAAGGGGTTGAGTTAAAGATCATGCAATTTTTTCTTCTGCAATCCACACAGATTGTTCATCATCACCTACAAATATATCAATGGTTCACATTGATCCCACTATCAATGTGCAATTTCTATTGCAGAAATCAGTAAAGGGTTTAAACATTGTGCTAGTCAAGGTTGTGCAATCCTTCCTAGCCATCGATCTTCATGACCATTGAATTAGACCGTCTATTAGCACTTCAGGCGTTGAGACAATGTCATATCTCTCGGTCATACGAAGGGAGGAAAGAGACCCTTCAACCTAGTTGACTATGCCACAAAACCTGAATCGCACGGTGGATCTACACCATATGTCGGTGGAAAATGTTAGTCATTGGATTTGTAAGAATTCAATGATTTGACAAGTTTGAGTTCTCAATAGATAAGAGTTTAAAAACCTCGAAGCTTAGAAGTCTTGGAATGAAGGACAGTCATAGATCTAACGAACAATCATGGGTCGTTGGATATATGAGCTACGTTCTTCAACGGTTCGGTAATTTTCTACTCCAACACAACTAGGGTCAATAGGTTTAAGGTGAAGGAACTCCCGGAGTCCCGAATTCTGGAGTAAATCCTTGTCATCCAATGGTGGGTATACGTGTCCATAGATTCGAGTACTCGAAACTTCGGCCATTCGGGAGGTGGTGATTGAAGGTTATGAAGGTCTAAAAGGTTTTGAACCCCTAGAGTCCCAAAGTTAATCCTGACTATTGTTTTCAGTAAATCCGGGACCATCATATCTGGGGGTTCATTCTTCATGAATTCGAAAGAAACGAGAGTTGCAACAGCTAGAACTTCTGAAGCCCGTAGCCCGAAGTGTCAAAGTGTCGGAACCCCATTCTCGTAAACTTTATCTCAACTAATGTGTCAATGCCACCTGTCAACTAATTTTAGATGACACGTGGCACTCATTTTGGGTACTTTGGTTACGTAATCTACACTAATCCAGGTGACAAGTGTCACTCTCATTGTTGTGACACATCATCGATTGTGACAACGTAGCTTTCACATCACTCTGAAACTTTGTCACTCTGGGAGAATGGAATCCAGAGAAACAAAGTTCTCTGAAGTGTCGGACCTCTAAAGTTACTTCTAATCATAGATCAGAGCAAGGTAAAGGGACCATTGATATCTAAGTTAAATTGGATTCAGATCTCTGGCTAATTTAAGAGGTAAAGTAAAGGATTACAAAGACCCTGAAGTTCCAAACTTTCGGATTCGACGAGATCTGTAGATCTAGTGAAAAAAATAGACCATTAGATTAAGTTGTTTAAAATTTAACAAAGGAAGGTGGTAGGGTAGGGTAACCTACAACTGTCTCTCAGCTCAGTTTAAGACTGAATTCAGCTGATTAGAAATTCAAGAGAAAAGGAGTGTTGAGTTCAAGAAACCTCTAGAGCGTTGGAGTTCTGGAGCCTTGAATAGCTCCCTTTTGACTAGCACTAGGTTCTAGCTCTTGGTCACATGCAAAAATTTGGTTCGAAAAAGGGCTAACGCACAATGAGTTAAAATGAATTCCAGAGACTTTAACCAAAATACACAGGTACTCCAAGTTATTATTAAATTTGGGGTTTATTTTTGATTCGACAAAGATCCACATATAATTTTGGATTTGAACAAAAACATCAGAGGTCCATATTCAATGAAATTGAAAGAAACAAATTCCACAGAGATTCCACAATACAAAATTCGCATTGAGAGTATAAACCAACAGAGGTTCCACATAATGGATTAATTTAGGATTTAACTGATTTTCAACAGAGAACTCATGAATATGAAATTGGACTTAATCCCACAGTTTACCAATGATAATTACACCAACCATTTCCTTAAATAATTTCAACTAAACTCTGATCATGAAACTTCAAAATGGCTAGCCTACAAATTTTAGAACAAAGATCATGCATCAATATAAAATAAGATGTACTATGAAGATCAAGTCACTCAAACTTATTTTGTGGGAACAATCAAAATTTAAGCAAATTTAAAAGAATACAAACATTGTAACTATTATTGATTAACAAAAGTTGTAGCCTTTGGAATTCAGACCCTCCAATGATTCTATAGTGACTCAATCAATCTATTATATGAATAGACTCGTAACATAAATGAATGCAAAATATAAAAATAACAAGACCAATGAATGTTGCATAATGAATATGGCCTTCAAGTCTTGCGCTCCTTCCTTTCATTTTCTTTCTATTCACAAAGACTTCACCGGTACCTCCCAAGAAATGCTAGGGGTACTCTTATTTCCCATTAGCCCCCCCGACCCACAAAGGGGCCAAGCACACAAAAATAAGAACAAAATAGTTTACAGGCTTGCCTCGCAAGGAAGAGCTTCCACTCTTTTCACAAGCCTGGAGTCCCAACTCTCACAAGTAAAACACAGTCAATCCAAAATTCGGCAACATAAGAATGTATCCCTCAAGAGTTTGATCCCCTTCCCTTCTAGGTCATTTTTTTTATAGCATTCTCCTCACAGACATCTCTCCCTCATGCATAATTAATTAATTTTTAATAAAAAAAATTAAGGATTATTCACCCACTACAGGTGTCACATTCTCCCACAAGTAATTTCTCTTTTATTTTTTTATTTAAAAGCCACTTTTCCTCACATTTCCCCATGTGTTCCTAATTTTCCTCTTAGTTGTCTCGTAGTTCCCCAAATCCCCTTAATTAATGGTTGTCTCCTAACTAGTTTTTAGTTAGGGTTGGATTAGGAGTCTTCTTAGTTAGGCTAGGGTTAGTTGACTCAAATTCTATTCTATGCACAACTCATTCTCTCAAGTTGTAATTGTTTCTAAATAAGGATTTATTTTTAATAATTTCATGCACCCTTGTGTATTTTATCAATTCTTTAGGTCTTTACTAACATTTGATTTCCTTCAAATCTTTACTTATGTCACAATTCAATCAATCCCTTTATTTAAAATTTAGGGTTGACTTTAATAGTTAATACTCTATTGTTTAATTAATTTTTGTAATCCAACAAGGTTTAATTATTCCAGTGTTTTCTAGGCCACCTATGTTTATTGACTCAGGTTTCAATTGTGCGGCATGCACTTCAAGATGCATCTCGTGCTCCAAGGGTGCCACTCGCGTTGACTTGTTTTGGAAGTTTGTCCAACCCATTGGAGTCAAAACTCCTTTCATTCAACCTTGTGAGAGACTAAGGGATTCTAAGGAATAAGGATTTTTCCTTATTGTGCACCCCTTAGAAATCTACATGAGAAATTGTCTCAGTCTTCCCTCAATGCATCGTGGACCACCCAAACTGGGTAATCGTTAACCTATGTTTTTTTCCACGACGAGAGTGTTAGTATCCTATGATAGGGATGTTTCCACCCCTCTCCCTCAATATCTGGTTTTATGTGCAAGGCCCCTTTACTCCTTATGTGATTATGATTAGCAAGCATCGTCAAGCCTACATCCACTGACAAAAACAGTGTCAAACATCCATATATATAAATCATACTAAAATCCATCATACATCATATGTGCATAATAATGAAATACTCAAACAATACAATCCATTCCCTAACTCAATCCATAGTCCAAGGAATCCATTTGATTCCACAAGAATCCATAACCTATCATGTGTCTTGCACACTCAGGACAACTTGTCAAAATAACATGTCAACACATATATATACATCAATATAATCAAGCAATTATAACACCTCAACATCATCATACATAACCCATAATCTGAATGAAATCACATTGTTCCATACCTGGATCACTTGCAAGCAAGTGTTCTCAAGGCTTAAGTCAATAATAGTATGCTCAGTAGAGCGGGATGTTACATACACCCCCTCTTGTTTTAAACTGTGTCCCGAAGTTTGTGCAGTATATGTAAAGCAAGTAAATAAATGTATATGATATAGATCTATATGTCTAATATATCAAACAAGTAAGGAAATTGTTGACGCATCTCATATGCATCCTCCCAGGTATACAAGTGTGGACTATAATTTTCCCACTAGACCTTGACCTGATCGACGATTTGACATCATATTTGTCGACTAAGATGGTCCATAATGTAGATTAGCTCTGTTGTGAGAGAACCCTCATCAAACAACTGTAAGGAAACTCATATCAATATCAAGATAAGGATCACTAACATAATGTCGTAAAATAGATACGTTAAATACATCGTGCATACGCCTCAAAGAATTAGGCAAGGCTAATAGATAAGCCACTGGTCCTTTCCTTTCCACATCTTTATCAATCCCTTTTGTGGTTTCACCTGCATGAAAACTTTGTCGCCAATTTCATAATTGTGATCAATGTGATGCACATCAGCATAACTCTTCTACCAATCTTTTCACTTCTTTAATCCTTTGTCTTATCGATTGAATTTGTTCTTCCATTTATTGAATCACTTCTAGACCCTATCCTCAATTCGATCCCAACTCAATGATGTCCTACATGGTTTCCCGTAAAGAAACTCAAACGGTGCCATATAAATGGTACTTTGATAGTTGTTGTTGTATGCAAACTCTAGTAGTGGTAAGCATTCTTCCCAACATTTATGTTGGTCCATTACATACATACGCAACATACCCTCCAAAATATGGTTTGTCCTTTCTGTTTTCCCATCTATCTCTAGGTGATAAGTTGTGCTAAAGTTTAGTTGTGATCCCAAAGACTCTTGGAAACTGGTCCAAAATCGTCCTGTAAACATTGATCCTTGATCGGATATGATTCTTTTGGCACCCTATGTAATCTCACAATCTCCCTAACAAATACTCTAGCTATGTTAGGTGTCGGATACGTCATACACACTGAAATAAAGTGTGCACTCTTCGTCAGAGTGTCAACAACCACAAAAATTGAATCGTGTCTTCTTGTCATCAGTGGAAATCCAACAATAAAGTCCCTCGAAATGACTTCCCATTTTGATTCAGGAATAGCGTGTGGCTATAACAATCCTATTGGTTGTCTATCTTTATCCTTCACTTGCTGACATTCTAGACATCTCACCATGTACCTAACTATGTTTTCTTTCATTCCCTTCCATAAGAACAAAGGCTTAAGATCTACCTTCATCTTCGTGACTCCCGGATGAGCCATGTATATTGCTCGATGTGCTTCACTTAATATCAAAATTCTTAGTTCGTTTTTAGGTAGTACGTAAATTCTTCCATTAAATCTCAACAATTCATCATCGTCTAGTGAATAACCTTCATACTTTGGTACCATCATGGTATCTCGTCCAATATTATTCTTAACTTCTTTATACCAGTCATCATTGATTTGTAGAGTTGGAATATTTTCTCTAAGATTCTTCTTAAGAGGTAATACGAAAATATGTGTGGCCTCCTACTCAACGCATCTGCCACTTGGTTCACAGTTCCTTTAACATAAGTAATTTCAAAATCGTATTCGCTAAATAATTCTGACCAACACCCTTTTTGCGCGTTTTGGTCACTCTATGTAAAAATATGCTACAATCCACAGTGATTTGTCTTTAATTCAAATTTTTGTCCAATTAAATAATGTCTCCATACTCTCAAGGAATAAACAAATAGATAATAACTCCAAGTCATGTGTTTTGTATTTCTCTTCATGCTTTCTCAATTTCCTTCAAATGTAAGCGATCACTCAACCGTCTCCCATCAAAACACTACCTAACCCTTCCTTGGATGTGTTTGTGCATACCAAGAACTCTTTGTCCGTATCGGGGAATTTTAGTATCGATGTTGTAATCAGCAACTCTTTGAGCCCTTGATATGCTTCCATGCATTTCTCAGTCCACAATAACTTCTTGTTCTTCTTCAGCAATTTCGTGATCTGTTTTTCTATCTTCGAAAATCCTTCGACAAATCATCGATATTATCCTGTTAAACCCATAAAATTTCGTACTTTGTGCATGTTTGTTGGTGCTGTCCATTCCATAATAGCCTCCAATTTCATTGGATCCACAACGATACCTTCACCAAATATGATATGTCCCAAGTAATGAATCTTAGATTGGTAAAGAGAGAATTTTGATAGCTTCGTGTACAATTTATTTTCTCTTAGGCACTACAGGACCAACCTCAAGTGTTCATCATGCTCTTCCTTCATCCAAGAATAAATAAGTATGTCATCAATGAATATCAAAATGAATTTATCTAATTAATGGCGGAAAATATTATTCATTTGGCACATAAAGGTCATCGGTGCATTTGTAAGTCCTAAAGGAATTAATACAAACTCGTAGTGTCCATAATGTGTTCTAAAGTGGTCTCACTGATAATGTGTTCTAAATTGGTCTTATTGATAATGTGTTCTCCAACCTGATCAAATAGATCATTTATCCTAGGTTGGGGATATTTGTTTTCAATCATCATTTTATTTAATTGATGATAATTGATACCCAATGAAAGAGTTCCATCCTTCTTTTTGGAAAATAATACCGGTGCTCCCCGTGGAGAAACACTTGGACTAAGGTATCCTTTATCCAATAATTCATGTAGCTGGATTTTTAACTCAGTCAACTCAGGGATACTCATTATGTATGGTGCCTTTGATATCAGTTCATATCCAGGTAATAAATCAAGAGATAAGTCTATCTCTCTTGGTGGAGGTAATTCGGGTATTTCTGATGCAAATACATCCTGAAATCCTTGAAGGATAGAAAAATATTCTAACTTTGATTTGATTTCTCCATTTAGAAAATTTGTCACTTGAATAGCATAAATATTGCAGCCTTTATTAATGCATTTCTTTAATTTTAATATTTATAATTGTCTTATAGAGACATATTCACTAATTCCTTGTATTGACCTTGTTACTCCACTTTCATCCTTGTAGGTAAAATATCTTTCATAATAGTTCAGTATAACTTTATGCTTCTTTATCCAATTCATACCTATAAGTATTTCATATGATCCTAAAGGTAATACATTTAAATTTACCTTAGTATCATGACTACTTATTTCAAATGTACAGTCTGAAATGAACTCAGTTACTTTTCGTTTAGTACCTATTGTTAATTGTACCAACCAAGATTTTGAATGTTTTTCTTTTTCTATCTTGCAAGAGTCTACCAATGATGGAGTAATATAACTCAAACATTATCCTGGATCGATTAAAACATAACCTTTATGTTGTGAATCTTACCTTCAATTTCCACAATGGTATATTGATGATCTGCTTTCCTACCATCTAGAGCAGCATTGATTTTATGAGTACTCTCTCCAATGTCCCCAACTATTGAATCCTCTTGTATATTCAGAATTGTACTGTTAGCAAAGTTTTTGTATGGACAATTTCTCAACAAATGTGGTTCACCACATCCCCAACATTTTAATGGTTCTCCAGGATGATTAGCTTCCTTCTTAAATCATATATTAACTTAGTTGTTTCCACTTGGAATTTGTGTTGAATTCTTTGGAAAACTATTTTCTTAATAACCTTTGGACATATTGTGAAATGGTGATGGCTTAAATCCTTCCATTCTCTGGTTTAGCTTATCTTTCTTCTTTTCTCTCCATGCCTTTGGATTTCCAAACCATTGTTTGTACTGTTCATTCCATTTTATTTTCCTTTAAACATGTGGCTAACTTTTAAATCTTGCCACCATATACTAGCTTTACCCTTCAGGGTATAGATGGTCATCCTCACTTTCATATTGCTAGAGTAATTGAAAATCTGGAATTTTTTCTTTAAGTCAAGTAACCAGGCTTCCACCTCTTCGCCCGTTCTAGACTATCCATCAAAAGTTGAAGGTTTAATTTTCTTAAAATCTCCATATAAGTGGTCCATGTGTTTCTTTTCTTTACTGTAGATACAAAATTTTCATTTAGGTGTGTATCGTTAGCAGAAAAGTTTTATTTTTCAGTTCATTGCTTGAATCCTTCGTAGAATTTTTTTTTTTTCAAAACATGTGTTGTTGAACTGCCTTCACTGGGACATTATCAACTTATATGGGGTTGTTGAGTATTGTTTCCTTCAGGTCTTTCTTATTCGGCATTTTGTGCGGACATGGTTACAATGTTTTTCTTTGAAAACCGTATGTTTGTAACAATAAACAATTTTCTTGTTAGTTTTTCAACAACTAATTTATATTTCTATGGTGATCACCATTAAGCCTAGGTGTTCTAATCTCTCTCTGATACCATATGTAACAACCCCTATGTTATGTCATATAAGTACTTGAGAAACAATATGAGGAAAAAAAAATTGAACCATTAATAAACAATCATTAGAACAAGAGAGACATTAGTAACATACATCAGTAATACACATTCTATTTCTTTCATTCCATTACGCAACTAGATTTAGATACTACTTAAAGCATGAAGGATCTATCACTTCACATAAGATGACATACAAAACTACCACCCAACCTATCCTGCAAGGTTAGGACTTCCAAGAAACATAATCAATGCTCGAGTATAGGATTCATCTGATTGATCTTGACCATTCAAGGTCTCAAGACTAGTGATTGTTCTAAGGAACAAGGAAGTATCTAATTCCCATATTTCAATTCATTTCAAAATTCAATAAATTCCAATGTTTTTAACCACCTTTCTTCAACCACGGAAAATCTGGCAACATATCATTTCATCATAACATCATTACATACTATTCAATAATTCATCACCTCACTCATTAAAGGACGGGAAGTAATTTCAGTCAAATCAAGGCAATAACCTTAAAGTAAAACAAAGTCCCTTAAATCGACAATATATCATTATGACAGTTTTAAATTACTTATGTTTACCCAGAATAGATGTGACCACCCTACAACGTGCAACCAAGTAGTTAGGTATTTGATCTATACCACAAGTTAAAAGAGTAAAAAAACAGTGGAGAAAATCTCTCAGCACAAGGTAGAATCTATAAGCCTTCTCTATACTTTTATGAACTAGCTGATATTGTGAAGAAAATAAACCTATAAGTGAAAGAAGGTATGATCTAAGAATGAGTTAAAATTTCTGTAAAAAGCCTGAAGCTTCTCTTCTAGTAACCTAGTGCAACACCATGAGAGTAAATTCCATAAGTGTGTATATGGATCCTTGAAGTCCCAAGGTTCAGAAGATACAGAACCCGAAGTGCACAGAGACCCTCTCAAGTCAGGAAAAGGTCAAAACTTTTGGAAGTAAAATCTCAAGAGAGACAGTGCGAACATACATGGGGAAGGCGCAAGTACACACTTGAAAATTAGAATCCAAAGCTCAGGAGGGATGCGCTATTGAGAGTTGGAGTTCCTTTCAAGGCAAAGCTCCAGAGGGACAGGGTTTGTAGGGTTCAAAGGAGGATTCAAAGACCATTGAACCAGGAGAAAGATACAATAGCCATTAGATCTAGGAGTTGCAGAAGAGGGTCATCGTATCAACATCTGATTAAGTCATGGCCATTGGATCTCAGTAAGGGTAGATCAACGATGGGGAGCCATTGTGGGTTCAAGGGGTTGATTTACTGATCACACAAGTTTCAGTTCTGCAATCCACTGAAGTTGTTGATTTTCACCTACAAATAGATCAACAGTTGGCATCAATCCCACTATCAATGAGCAATTTCTATTAGGGAAATCGGGAAAGGATTTAAACATCGTGCTAGTCAAGGTTTCGCAATCCTTCCTAGTCATCGATCTTCAAGATTGATTTAATTGTGACCATTGAATTAGATCGTCAATTAGCACTCAAGGATTTGAGCCAAGGTCATAGCTCTCGGTCATACAAAGGGAGGACAAAGACCCTTTGGGATATTTGATTGTGCCATGAAGCCTGAATCACGAGGTGGATCTACATCGTATATCAGTGGTGAATTCTATATGTTGGATCTGTAATAATTTAGTGATTCAACGAGTTTAAATCCACAATAGATAAGAGTTGAAAAACCCCAAAGACCAGTAGTCTCAAAGTGAAGGCTAGTCGTAGATCTGATGAAGGATCATGGTTCGTTGGATCTACGAGCCTTCTTTCTTCAATGGTTTGATAATTCACTTCTCCAACACAACTAAGGTCAATAGGTTTAAGGTGAAGGAAGTCCCAGAGTCCTGAATTCTAGAGTAAATCCTTGTTTTCCAATGGTGGGTACATGTGTCTATAGATCTAAGTATTCAGAACTTCAGCCATTAGGGAGGTGGTGATTGAAGGTTATGAAGGTGTGAAAGGATTTGAACTCCTAGATTCTTGAAGTTAATCCTGACCGTTGTTTTTAGTAAATCCAGGATCATCAGATCTAGGGGTTCGACCTTCACGAATTCGAAGGAAACGAGAGTTGCAACAGCTAGAACTTCCAAATCCTGGAGCTTGAAGCGCCGAAGTGTTGGAACCCCATTCTCATAAACTCTATCTCAGCTGACTTGTCAATGCCACATGTCAACTGATTTCAGATTACACATGGCACTCATTTTGGGTACTTTGGTTACATCATATGCGCTAATTTAGGTGACATGTATCACTCTCATTGTTGTGACACATCATCAATTATGGAAACATGGTTTCCACGTCACTTCAGAAGGTTATCACTCCGGAAAAATGGAATCCAAAGAAACATAGTTCTCCCGAAGTGTCGTAGATCGGAGAAAGGTAAAGGGATCATTGATCTCTGAGTTAAATCAGATTCGGATCTCTGTCTAAGTTAAGAGGTAAAGTAAAGGATTGCGAAGACCTCGAACTTCCGAACTTCTAGATTCAAGGAGATCAATAGATCTAGTGAACAACATGGATCATTAGATTAAGTTGTTTAAAAGTTAATGAAGGAAGGTGGTAGGGTAGAGTAACCTACATCTATTGGTCATCTCGGTTTAATATTGAATTCGACCGGTTATAAATTCAGGATAAAAGGAGTTTTGAGTTCAGGAAACCTCTGAAGCACTGGAGTTTTGGAGCCTTGAATAGTGCCCATTTGACTAGCATCAGGTTCTATCTCCTTGTCACATGCATAACTTTGGTTGGGAAAAGGGCTAACGCACAACGAGTTAAAATCAATTCTAGAGACTTTAACCAAAATACACAAGTACTCCAAGTTATTATTAAATTTGTGGTTTATCTCAATTCGACAAAAGATCCACATATAATTTTGGATTTGAACAAAAGCATCAGAGGTCCATATTCAATCAAATTGAAAGAAAAAAATTTCCACAGAGATTCCACAATACAAAATTCACATTGAGAGTATAAACCAACATAGGTTCCACATAATTGATTAATTTAGGATTCGACTAATTTTCAATAGAGAACTCAGGAATACGAAATTGGACTTAATCCCATAGTTTACCAGTGATAAATACACCAACAATTTACTTAAATAATTTTAACTAAACTCTGATCATGCAACTTCATAATGGGTAACCTACAAATTTTAGAACATATATCATGCATCAATATAAAATAAGATGTACTATGAAGATCAAGTCACTCAAACTTATTTTGTGGGAACAACTGAGATTTCAACAAATTTAAAAGAATACAAACACTATAACTATTATCCATTGACATAAGTTGTATCCTTTGGCATTCAAACCCTCCAATGACTCTATAGTGACTCAATCAATCTATTATACAAATACACTCGTAACATAAATGAATGCAGAATATAAAAATACTAGGACCAATGAATGTTGTGTAATGAAGATAGCCTTCAATTCTTGCACTCCTTCCTTTCCTTCGCTTGCTAATCACAGAGACTCCATCGGTACCTCCCATCCAATGTTAGGGTTACTCTTCTTCCCCCTTAACCCCTCGATCCAAAAAGGGGCCAAGCACACAAAAACCAGAACACAATAGCTTCCAAGCTTGCCTCGCAAGGAAGAGCTTCCACTCTTTTCAAAAACCTAGAATCCCAACTCTCAAAAGTAAAACATAGTCAATCCAAAATTCGGCAGCATAACAATGTATCCCCCAAAAGTATGATCCCCTTCCCTTTTAGGTCATTTGTTTTATAGCATTATCCTCATGGAATTTTGTCCCTCGTGCATAATTCATTAATTTTTAATAATTTTGTTTAAGGATTATTCACCCACTACAGGTGTCACATTCTCCCCAGGTTGCACAAGTAATTTCTTTTTTTTTATTTATTTAAAAGCCACTTTTCCTCACATTTCCCTATGTGTTCCTAATTTTCCTCTTAGTTTTCTCTTAGTTCCCCAAATCCCTTTAATTAATGGTTGTCTCCTAACTAGGTTTTAGTTATGGTTGGATTCGGAGTCTTCTTAGTTAGGCTAGGGTCAGTTGACTCAAATTCTATTCTCTGCACAACCCATTCTCTCAATTTGTAATTATTTCTAAATAAGGTTTTCTTTTTAATAATTTCATACACCCTTATGTATTTTATCAATTCTTTAGGTCTTTACTTACTATTTCCTAACATTTGATTTCCTTCAAATCTTTACTCATGCCATAATTCAATTAGTCCCTTTATTTAAAATTTATGGTTGGCTTTAATAATTAATACTCTATTGTTTAATTAATTATTTTAATCCAACAAGGTCTAATCATTTCAGTGTTTTCTAGGACACCTATGTTTATTGACTTGGGTTTCAATTGTGTGACTTGCCCTTCAATATTCATCTCGTGCTCCAAGGGTGCCACTCGCGTTGACTTGTTTTGGAAGTTTGTACAACCCATTGGATCCAAAACTCCATTCGTTCGACATTGTGAGATACTAAGGGCTTCTAAGGAATAAGGATTGTGCCTTATTGTGTGCCCCTTAGAAATCTATGTGAGCCATTGTCTCAGTCTTCCCTCACGGCATCGTGGAACACCCAAACTAGGTAATCATTAACCTACATTTCTGGCCACGGTGGGAGTGCTAGTACACTGTGAGAGGGATGCTACCACCCCTCTCCCTCAATATCTGTTTTTTTTTGCAAGGCCCATTTACTCTTTATGTGATTCATATTAGTAAGCATCATCAAGCCTACATCCACTGACAAAAATAGTGTCAAACATCAATTTATATAAATCATACTAAAATCCATCATACATCATATGTGCATAATAATGAAATACTCAAACAATATAATCCACTCCTTGACTCAATCTGAAGTCCAAGGAATCCCTTTGATGCCATTGGCAACCATAACATGTCATGTGTCATGAACACTCGGGACGACTTGTCAAAAGCACATGTCAACACATATATATACATCAATATAATCAAGCAACTATAACACCTCAACATCATCATACATAACCCATAATTTGAATAAAATCATAGTTTTCCATACCCAGATCACTTACAAGCAAGTTTCCTCAAGGAATAAGTCAATAATAGTATGCTTAGTAGAGTGGGATGTCACAATAGAGGATACATGGACCGATAAATTCAAGTATGAAGTACGTATAATACGATAGAGAATATCAATGGATGGAGTTAACTTGCATTCCCTCCAAAACACCAACTATTATGTTTGGTCGGTGGTAGTGATCAATAACAATATCCCCCTATGGTTGTCCGTGGAGAATGAACATCTTATGATGACTCTTATAGTCTCAGGTAGAAGACAAGTGAAGAGAATGGATGTCTACATCCAACCATTCATCAATGAATTTAATCAATTATGGGAAGGGATACATGTATATGATGTATCAAGACTCATCCCAATGGAGAGATATTTTAGGTTGTATGGCATATGTGTGTACACCATGCTCGATTATCTAGGACTAGGAATTTTCTCTAGTAAGCATGTTGATTGATTTGTTTATATTTGTAATGTTATTTTGCATACTTAATTTGGTGCAACTATCCTTTTAACACTAGTGAGCGATGTATACAATAACATCATAGGTCTTGTAACAAAAGGGTATCATGGATATAAATGTTGTGGACCTTCTATAAAGTCTAGGTGGTCCAACCACCTACCAAAGATGATGTATTACTGCTCAAGGGTATTCCTCCCAAAATACCACCCTTCTAGAAGAGTTGCATCTACTTTCAATGGTAAACCAAAGAGAACCCGAAGACCTAAAATAATCATATCGACATATTGGATTAGGGAAAATGACACAAAGAAGGAGAAGGAAATGGCATAATTGTTTGATTCAAATGGGAAACCTGTATTGTTTGATTCATGTTATATTGGGTGCGAAGGCACCTTCTTTATATGGGTCAACTCTACGACATTTCTTCATTGTACAAGAACATTATAAGGGTATATATATTGAATACACTATTATTTTTCTATAGTGTAGGTTAAAATATACTATGCACTCACAATTTTATGGAAATTAACTATGTGTGTGTCTATTTTGTAGTGTCATTATCATTTTTGTGTGTGTGGTTCTGTGAACCATAACTTCCCCTAGCACTTGTGACATGCCATATAGAAATTATTTACAATTGTACATTGGATCATATAAAAGGAGATTCATATGGCTAGCATTACACAGTGGCATCGAGATATAGTTGATATTGTTTGTATGTTTGATAAGGAACTTCCCATGAGTTTGATGGACTTGCAAGTCCATATTCTAATTCACCTACATGATAAGGTTGAATTAGTTGGGGTGCTCTCATATTGTTGGATGTTATTCTTAGAGAGGTACATAAAAAATTGAAGGGGTTTGTTTGACAAAGGGAAAAACTAGAGGGATCTATGGAAGAGGGGTACATAGTATATGAGTCACTCTATTATGCCAATGAGTACATCAAGCAAATTGAATACACACTAGGGGAAGTGATTTGGGATGACCAAGTGACTAGGTGCACGATAAAGAATAAGTCACTTGTCTTTTTTTCAAATTTGTACAGATCAACTCTTTACAATGAAGTTGATAATATATATTTGATCTCATACTATTCATTTTGAATTCTTGTATGCATCAAAGAATTAAGAAATTAATGTCATCGATAAATTCGTTCTTTACAATGTAGAGGCCACACAACCATGGGTCACGTTGTATGAAGAGAAAAGAAGGAAATGGGGCAGTGACATGAAAACATTCAGATGGTTGAATGGAAAAAGCATGCATTATCCTGATAATTTAAAAGAAAATATGCCAAAGATCTATCCCAACATTTGGGTGGTTGACCAAATCACAGAGAAATATGGTGTCTCTTGTCGTTAACCACATGGAGAAGAGTTGGATGCACTAAACATAGGGATTGGATGCACCAACATTGTAATAATTAGTGACGTTGTGTCACAAGGAAGGGTATCCCATATTTCAGACATCTCTAGGACCCATAAGATCTCTTGAACATGTACAAGTACCACTCCCCACCTAGCAATCAGACCACATATGTGATCTTCCACCTCATTTTGGACTCTCCAATCTATCCTGTGTGGCATGTGGAGTATCTGTACTAGAGGTTGTTGGGATTCCTCATCCTATTGGGGAGGCTTGTCCCCAACATATGTGTCAATATATTCAAAACAATAAACAATAATAATTAGATAATTCAAACAAAATATTACAATAAATTACATTTGCATTAAATAAGACAAAAATAATATGCAACTATATTTATCAAAACATAACGATAATATTACCTCTATCATCTTATGGCTCGTTTGGAGTAAATAGGATGTTTGGACATCATCTCCAATCCATTCCCATGTATGGGTAGTATATAACATCGAGGATGGGATTGTCCTCTCCAACCAATAAATTACAAATCTCTCTACCAACTGGAGTACACGACCACTCTGATTGGCCTCTCCTGGGAAACAACTACCCCCACATGCACATACATGCACCATTCTAGGCCTAGGAGGTAAGAGGGGTATTTTAGGTTGATTGACATGAAACCTCTCAAAAAATAAAGTAAATAGCTCTGACGCAAATGGGAAGAATAACCTACCATAAAAAATAGAGCGATGTTGATCCAATGCAAAACAAAACTATCGCAAAAATATCTCCTACCACCTAATCAATCGGGGTCTCTGAACTAAGATATCTACATATTACATCAAAGAGAAACTAATGTGCTTCCCATTA
>JZKD02S0048285.1:98605-113293 GCA_000966675.3 Picea glauca
GATTTTTTTTGCATTAATTGTCTCTTCGTATTACACAAAATTTGTATAGAGTTATCTAAGCCCTAGTTAAAGGCTTTATAGGGGAAAAATTCGTTATTTCAGGAAAAAATTAGCAGTTTTGTACATTGTAAATGGAGGAAAAGTGACTTGAGATAGAAAATCTAGAAGAAGAAAAAAATTATTCAACATTTAATCTCCTCAAAAATACGGCCAAATCTGTCCGGGTGAGAATTTTCCAATTTTACACTATTTGAAAGATAACAATTCTCACAAGATTTTTTAACTCTAGATTAAGTGTAAAATGTGGAAAGGTTACTATTATAGATCGATGCATAAACTCAGTAAAGTATTAAATCACCTAGATGAACAGTGTTGGGTGTTCCCAATCAGAATTACTATTAATTATTGATACTATTTTTTTTTTTGTTTTCATTGGATTTTCTTCTACAAGTGGGAGAAATTTGTCTCCAACCTTGATTACACTAGTAAGAAAAAAGGAGAATTTGGGAAAAAAATGTAACTTTAGAAAGTTGTAACTTTTTGCCCTGACCTCATAATTTACCATGAGTATAGTCAGTGGAAAGTTATTCCATGGGGGAATAGGCCAACAGATTTAGATTTTGGAGAAGTACTTTTGAATTTTCAAGAATTTGGGGGAAAATAACATATAGACTTGATTTGACAAAAATTGACAATGTGGATAGTTACCAAAATGAAAAATTTTATGTTTTTACATATTTTTGGGAATAAAATATATCTAACAAAAGTAATTGTATGAACACTTTTCCATATACAGTGTTATATCTGTTGGATCATGTTTTCATTGATGCCAATGGTTTGATTGATTGATGTCAAGTGATTGATTGATGATTGATGTAATGTATATGTATTGTCCTTGATGAGAATGATAGATGTCAAGTGGAAACCAATCGATGAAGATGGATCAATGAGTTGTCATTGATACATGATGCATAGTTGATGTATATGATGAAATGGTGGATTGATGCATAGATGAATCATTATAGTCTTATCATGATTGATAAAGTGCACAAATGGATGAACTCCAAAGTGGTCCCCTTATGGTGAAATCCCTCACGGGAAGATGCTTTGCGGATTGAATTATCCTAAAGGAATGGTTGGAGGACCCATGCTTGTATATGGAATAATGAGATGAAGATCAAGGAAATTGTAGGTGAAACTATCCTATATTGATAGTGCTTGTCACGACATTTCTGGTGGTATGTGGAATGTCACATAACTCCTCACAGTTTGAGAGTTATGGCCTTACGATGTTGGAGGACCCCCATATGAAGGCTTGAAGCCCCCAAGGTCAAAGAAGTCAAAGTGACCTAAAAGAAGAAATAATTATTTAAATGATAAATTAAAGTGACAAAGTCAAGGTGAATTATTTAAATAATAAAGAGAAGTGACAAAATCAAGAAATATTATTTAAATGATAAAGTAAGGTGACAAAATCAAGAAGGAATATTTAAAAGATAAAGTATTGGAGAACATTCTATTTATGGAAAGTGGTGAACCCTAAAATAAGGAAAATAGGTTAAGCAACCTAAAAGTGGGTAAAGTGACCTAGAGGATGAAAGTATAAATAAGATAGCTATGGTCTCTTGTAGATCATTCTTTTGGTGGATCAATGGAGAGCTTCTTGTGAGATTATCTTGTGGAGTATTGATGGAGAGCTTCTTGTGAGAGAATCTTTGGTATGGATCTCTTGAGCATGATTGAAGATATATTCTAAGAAAGAGAGCATGAGGAGGATCTCATGGACGCATCAAAGTTTCGGCAATGTCAGAGATCTTGATAGAAAAATTCTCGAAGCTTCAGAAACCCTAGTTTTTTAGCATGGATGATTTTAGGGGCTAAATTTCACTCATGGGATAATTTTCCATGGTTTTTCCAAAAAAGAGATTCGTTATTTTAAAAATGATTCTCCCGAATTCTATAGGATAAAATTATTTTACCTTTAAAATCGCCAAAAGTTTATAAAAACTATATAAAATACTTAGAAATTTGAATATTTTTAAAAAAATATCGCCAAACATTTATAGTTGACATATGAAGGATTAGTAATATTCGCCAAGGTTTCTACATTTTAAAATAAATTTCCATCCTTAAAATCATCCCTGTTTCTGAGATATACGCGGGTTGTCTGTGTATAGGGTGTGTATACATTGAAGGTATACGCGAGTTGTATGAGGACAAGGTGCATACAGTGGATAGAATGGTGAAGACTTGTGTTTGAGTTGGTGCCAAGGTCTTGGATGATGAGGTAGGTTCTAGATCTACATTATATGGCCTCAGATCTATCACTAAGACACTGGTATGGTTACATTATTGTCTTGATGGATACTATTTTTTGATGTGTTGTGAATGATTAGGGCATTCTTGGTATGTCTTCTATGATGTGGTTCAGTTTGGTTGATTTGGTTGATGGAGTGAGCAGTAGTACTCTTTTGATTCAGTGGTGACATGATTGTTGTGGTATACTAGTTGTTTATACATGATTGAGATAGCATTCATATTGATTTTTTGTGGAGCATGAACAAGCTATTAGAGAGATTGGATGTGTTGTGATTGGCTGGTGGGAAGATTGAACAGTCAGAGACAGAAGAGGTTGATATATGTTGTTGATATATGTTCACATCTAACTAGTTATAAATGACAACAATGGGTAATGAGTAAATGTTGAATGTTAACTAAGGAGTTTTGTGTAAGAGGGAAGTTTTGGGAAAAAGAGCCCCACACTCATTCACCCCCACTCTAAGTGTGGTAGGTGTGTCCAACAATATCAAAGACAGTTAGAGGTCAAAATTAGGAGGCTTAAGAAGATCCTTACAACCATGAAGAATAGGTCAAAGGATTAAATTTTATTTTTGGGAATGAAGAAAGGAATTTTAATGGACACATAGAAAGGATTGATCCATTCAAACTAGTATAAACCATGAAGACCTTAAGTATGGATGTTCATAGTTGTAGAGATCATAATGAGAGGATGTTAAAAGCTCGAAAGTGGCAAAATCAACTAAACACTCAGCTAGTGCAAAGTTTGAACAAATGAAAAGGTATATATATAATGGAACATGTTTAAAGCATGAGGAAGAAGTCATCTCACTCAAAGAGAGAGTCTCAGGGAAAATCTAGACATCCAAGAAGAGTTACCAAAACTTAGAAGTGTAATTACTCTCCATCTCACTCCGTGAAGGAGTATTATAATTTTAAATAATTGATGAGAAAACCTAAGGTGTCTCTAGTCAAACACCAAATAAGAAGACATGAATAATACAATTTTAAAGGAGAGATTAGGAATATTAATACACTGACCTTTGATGGAAAGATGGTGAACCCTAGTTGTTGAGGATGAGGAAGTATTTCCAATTAGAGAACGACTCGACTAACTTGGAAGGTAGAATTTCTATATATAATCTACAAGGAACAACTTCAATTTGGTGGTACCAATTGAGGTAATTAAATAAAATCAATGAAACGAAGATTTATTAGAAGCATTTCAAGAAATATTTCAGGTAGAAATAGATTTTTGAGCATTGTTATGACAAGAAAATGTAGCAATTGAAATTGGAAAATATGAATATGGAGGAGTATGAAAAAACGTTTCTAGAATTGTTGAGGTATGTTGTACATATTCAAGATGAGAATGTAAAGATACATCATTTCCTAAGTGGCCTACCTTCATTCTACAATGAGATAATTCAATTTGATGAACCTAGGACTCTTGAAGAAACAACCAGAAAGGCCAAATACTTGTATGATTGGAACAAATGCAGAGCATATTTTTGGAATTCTTTGAGGGATAAAAAGAAATAGAAGAAATATCAAAGGAAGAAAGGTTTCAAGACTCATTTATTTAGAAGTAATTTGTTGACATGGAAAAATACCCAAATGCCAACATTAGGCATTTAACCCAGTGAAAAATCCCAATTAGACTCTTCAATGTTTGGTATGGAAAACCCCTCTGGATTAATGGTCCAACATCATTTTGATGAGCTTTAATTTATTATGATGTTTCTTTTTTACTATTTTCAAAATATTTATAATAAAGAAAGTAAACTTATTATCTAATAATGCTTGAAATGAAAATGCAGTTTTGAGAGTTATCTCTTAAAACATAAGAAATATTATTATTTATCCTTTAAAATTTATGAAATAGTTCTACGGATATTCATTAGATGGATTAACAAAACCTTCTAATAAAAGAAGAAACTAAACCTAAAAGTACATAAGGGATTACTATAAACTAAATGGCATAGATGTGTTGAAGAAATTGAATGAAAGAAATGTCAATGTTGTTTCAGGATAGCTTGAAGCACACAAAAATGAGTTTCTTGCAAAACATCCATATGTGTGAAAGCTTTCTTCAATCATAAAATATATGGCCAATGATTGGCTTCTCAATTAATCAGTGTATTAGAAGTAGTTCCTTACAATATAATTCATCAAAAACCCTGTGTACTAAGAAGCCCTTGTTACTTCTCAACTCCTACTATAAATACACTTATAAAATTGGTTACCATAACTAACTCAAAACTTAACCCTTAGGTGAATTGCAGGTTTTCTCCCTAAATACTACTTTATCGAAAAACAAAAATGGTAAAGAAACAAGTGGATGGTCACATAAGGAGAGATTTTGTTCACAATATTTATTTTTGTAGGTGATTTCAACCCACACTAGCAATCCAAAATGTGCACAAGACAAACAAGAAGAGTCGTCATTATTTCCTTCTAATCCTCTCAGGAAGTTAGGGTTAGAAATTTAAGTATATCAAAGGGAGGAGGCAACATTGTTAACCTATACAATAAGTGTGATAATTAAAATGCATGTTAACCTATGTTGTTTGAAAGCATTGTTTGTGCTTTATTGTTATGAGGATGCTTGATAACCATTCAGATCCACATTGACAATTTGAAATGATAGGATAACCATGACCCTCTTATATGAACGTATGGACTATGTGACAAAAATGAAGGGTGTCTAAGCCAGAGATAGAGTTGTATGAGGGAGTGTGTCCTTAGTTCTTTGTTACCCTTTATTTTTATTCTTTGTGATATTGAAAGGAAGTGATAAAGTATGTAGCATCTAAACTTAAGGGATGTAATGATAAAGGGAAGTAGCAACTAAAATATTTGTCTCAGTAATACTATGTGTCCCTAGGTATGTAAGCCCAACTTCAAATAATAGGATCAATTTTTCTTGCAACCATAATCTATCCACCATTTTCATCTTACATGACCTTCTCTACAACTACAAATGTCAATAGGAATTACTTCCTAGCTATATATGTTAAATTCAATACTCTCACCATAAAACATGAGAAAAACTAGCTAGTAATGTTTTGTGAATTGAAGTTTAAAATACCTAAATATCTTGAAGTATATACTCCTTACTATAAGGAGATAAATGAAAATGACATTTTCCATGACTTAGATATGTCAAATTTCAAAACTATCAAATCTATATTTACCCAAGATATCAAAGACTTTGATCATAGTATATGATATTTGGTTAGTTGTGTTACTTTTATATAAATTGAATGCATACTCGAAATTCCCTAGGATTAAAAAACATTCACTAAAATCAACCCAAATTTGTGAATAGAGAGATATCATAGTGTAGTTTTATAGGAAAAAAGGTTAAAGTTTGAAAACGTTTCTCCTATATAAGACAAGTTATGAATCCATGCATAACAAAACACTTATTGTCTAACAAAATTTTTACTAGTTTGTAGATTTGAGTACCAACACTTCCTAGTATTTCTATGTCATGTTCAATAATAACTAACACCAACAGATTGGTGCAAGCAAGTAAGAATGATCAGATGAGATTCAAGGTTTCCTTGACCTCGTGTTCAAACTTTGATTGAAGAGAATTTCAAAATTCTCCCCCTACCATGGATACAATGTTATTAATGAACATTTCCTTCTCTACCTTCCATACATTTGAAACTAATACTTTGGCATGTTCATTGGATAGGATGTTAATCCAAGTTATTTAATCAAGCAAAGATCCATTTGTTCACTCAATTTAGTTAGAAAACCTACAAAATTCATATGGTAGGTTGCGCTCAATACTTTCCAAGTTCTTTGTGCTTAAAATATTTTCAATAACTCCTTGGCTAACCAACAATGCTACAAAATGGATGCTTCCACCCACATAACTAGTGTTTCTACCCAAACATTGAAATTCCTTAGGGATGACATAGTCAATCCAAGCTTGCACAATAGATGTACTATCATTGACAACTTCAAAGATTCTTTTTTTCTGATACGTCATTTGGTCAACCAAGGTAAGGGATCAGAAATTCCAATGTATTTTAGATGGTGTTCGTCAGATTAGACAAGATGGCACACCTACAAAACATGAAATACATTAAAATGTACACCATTTAATGATTCATCATGTCCCACAAAGCATATCACTTGTAATTAGAATCTCTATGTAAACCCTCCTCACCCAATTTAAACCCTCATGTTGTCCATTCATCATATTGAAATATAATTTACACAAACTAAGCTAACAAAATGAGTGGTTTGATTTTTATTGGTTAGTGGGTTAGGGAGTTAGAAGGTTTGTCTATGCACGTGTCTTTGAGTTAGAGGGTTAGTCATTGGTCTTTGCATGTGTTGATGTTATGAACGTGTATATTTAATGTTCATGTCAAATTATTCATATATTTTATTACATGGATTTTATGTACTTAACTTAGTAGTGTATCATTGTAATATATCTACAAGTCATATGGATTTCTATGGAGATTCCTCAAATGATGATGGTAGATGTAGGGAAAAAGAGGAGGAACATCAGAGAAAAAAAGGTAAAAAAAAATTGTAATCAATGAACGCAACAGTAGGAAGGCCCCCGTGAGTTGTAATTACATGCTTTGTTATTGTTATATAGTATTGGAAAATACTTATTTATTTTATGAAAAGTTTCATTTATAATCCTGGTGTTACTTACTATAGTAATCCTGGTGTTAAGAAACTTATAACATTTCTAAAAAATATAACCAAAAAAGAGAAACAATTCCTAGATATGGATTACTTGCATTTATGTGGCAGGAAGAAAGTTCCATGGGTCTTATTCATTGTATATCTAAGCATTTTAGTCATGTTATGATGTATCCTACATTTTTCAAATAAATTTAGAGTATAAATGAATCTAATATACTACATTTTTTATGGCACTTATTTGTTCTATGACATGCATATTAATGTTTGAGCATAGAGCAAAGAGAAGAGGATAAGCATAGATTAATATCTATATTGATAGAATATAGAGAAGAGGCACTTGATTATTATGATATACAAGTCATTGATAAAGAGGAGGTTTTAAATTTGGTAGTGGTACAATTTTCCATATTGAAATTTTTGACACTATCACAAAGGATTGGTCAAAAGAATACCACTAAATTTTGGTTGATATAAATATTGTTAGTGAGCAGAGAGCATTACAAGATGTACATAAATGTTTCCCGAATGTACAAAATAGCGATTAATGGGCCCTTTGTAGATTTTATGAGACTATCATGAGGAGGGGAAACTTATCAAGTGAAATGTGTTCAAATCAGTCTTCTATGTAGTTACTGTATGTTTATATCCCTTCATCTTTTACATTTCATCATGTATCGTCATTGAATTTATAGGTGACTTCATTTTTTTTGGTTTTGAACAAATTCAATGAGAACATTGAAAATCTCGATAAGGAAGGAAAATGATATAAACAAAGACCATGTGACACTAATAAAACTATATTTTAAAAAATCTTGAAGAAATTCACATAAGATAGGAGGATCATCAAGGACAAGAAGGCATAGGGAGTGGACCTTGAGATACCACGAAGGTAATAAAAAATATATGCTCATGGTTATTGATTTTGATACATTTGCATATATTTTTTCTATGTTACAAAGCTCATGGAAAACCCCTGAGTAATTCCCTCAATTCAAGGATAGAACCCAGGGTAAACCCTAGAATCTTTAGGGCACAAGGTTGGCCAAAAATAGGGCACAAATCCATTACAATAATATACTCATTATAAGATAAACATGTCACTTTAGGGTATTGAACCGATGTGAGGAGGATAAAAATAATTCCTCCTAACCACCCAAGCTAAACCCAATCGACTGCTTGCAGTTATCATTTTGATATGTTTTTAATTTGTTGTGTTTCTCTGATGTAACCCTATAGTACCATTGATCTACTTTTGTGGTGATTTGTTAGAAAGAAATAAACTCAACTAATATTATATTTTCTTATGTATAAAAACAAATGGATACACAGAAATTAACAATTACACATTCTTCGAGTCTAGTCAAGGGTTCTTCGATTAGAGGGTCTTTGTAAGTTTATCGATATAATTGTATTAATAATGCTAATATACTAGCCTAACATATGTAATTTTTAAATATGGTTCTCTATTATTGCATACGGTTAAACAATAATGGTCATGATCCCACTAATTAAGAATTGGAGTATGCCCTTAGGAAGGGTTATGAAAGAAAGGTGGAAGATCTACAACCCATGACTGAGGTAATTAATTGTTAATTGTGTGTTTATTTTTTAACATGTATATAGTTGGAATTATTCATTCATTCATTAAAATATATTATTCTTCCAAACTAATGATGATGAGAGTGGCTCCAAGAAACTTGAGGGTATTGACAATTGTTTAACTTATATGATTTTTATTAAATCTTTAAACGTTAGCAATTTTTCATTTTATTGAACTCGTGTTCTTTTATTATGTTTTTACAGAGTGAGGATGAGGAAGGTTCAAAATATGAGGAGGGAACTAACAATAGTTAAATCAACTTGTAATGTCAAATTCATTTCATTTCCTTATACATGTACATATTTTGTCATGTAATGTTGTATACAAAGTTAACATTTCCCTAGTGTGGTAGTGTAACACTTATTTATAGGCGGAAAAAAATGACATGGTTATTTTATGATTTAATTTAAAAAATCTCATTATTGCATTTATATATACATGTATTTTGCTTCCATAGTGTAAAATTGATTGAATGTTGGTGTAGTAAAATTTCATAATTGCATTTTTCTTTCAGGTTACAAAGCCTCAAGAATACCCTTGAGTACTTCCTCTCATTTCAAGGATGGTACCTAGAGTAAACCCTAGATTATTCAGGGCACAAGGTGTTGGATTTTTATAAAATTAGCTAGCATTAGATTTACCATAGAAATTTAGATCTTCTTTTAACATTCAATAATCATACACTGAAATATAAACAAGCACAAGAAGACACTAAGATTTATCCTGGGAAACCCTTCTTCACAGGGGGAGAAAACCCAACAAAATTTTCTTTAGAGAGAATATCCTTGCCAATACAATATAACAATGAGTAAGCTCTGTTCACTAGAGAAAACCAACAAAGAAGAATCCCATCAATATGTACTTATCTTCACAAGAGATAACCCAACAATATAGCTACAACAAACTCTAGCCAGAGCGCTAAAGTATCTAGCCTCCACCAATGCACCATCAATACAAAAGAGAAAGCCTAGCGAGGGTTATGAGTAAAACCTAGCCAAGTTTCCCCCTTCTTCCTTCCTTCTTCCCTGGACTGTTGCAATTGCTTCTCTCCACTAAACTTGCGCTATGGATGAGTGAATGTGTGTGCAAATGAGGAAGGTGTCACGTTTATTTATACTAGACTAGGCAGGTGTCTTTTCTGAGTAGGTGTCTCTTCAAGTAAGGCCGACTTATCTTCTGGAAATTATATTTTCACTTTTTCTTTTTCTTGTGGAGCCAACTTTACTTCTGGACCATTATATTTCTTCTTTATTATTATTCTGTGGGGTTGACTTCTCTTATGGGATCTTCTAATTTATTTTGGGGCTTCTTTGAACTGCTTGATGGTTTCCTTTGACTTCTTGACATCTTTATCTCTAAGAAAAGCTTTCCCAGAGGTGAATACCTCTCGATGCTAAACACTCCCTCTTATCTAGTCCTCATAGCCCTACAGGCTATTCCATGGTCCTCATACCATGCCATGGTCACACAGATCATCCTACCGATAGCATCTCCATAGTCACACATGGCTACAACCAATGTGGACCTTCTCAAGCTCTTTTAGGGGCTCTGTCCCACTAGAGGACAGTAGGGATACAACCTCATAGTGTGTCATCATCATCCATACATCAAGGGCTACAACCAAAATACGTCCACAAGGGATACAACCTCATGTGGGCTCACACAAGCTACAACCACCATGTGATACTATCATCATCATCATGTCACATAAGCTATGATAATATGGACGAGTCCTCAAGGGATACAACCACAAGGGACGATGGGCTACAACCCATAATATCCCAACCACATGGGCTACAACCCAAGGGTCATTTGGTACCAACCCAATACATTTATATCCCAACCACATGGGCTACAACCCAAGGGTCGTTAGGAACCAACCCAGTACAACTTATCAGTCCATCGATAAGTGTCATACTTAACTCGGTTCATTGAGGAGTATCATCACAGGTCAACCTAGATTAGTCCATCGAGGATTGCGACCTCGATAATGTCTCACAAAGTTGCATCCATCGACAATTCCTCCTAATGAGAGGGGCATTCTCTATCACTCCAAGTTTATCACTAAAGTACTCAAACTTTGACTTGGAAAGGGGATTGGTGAGAACATCTACAATCTGCTCATCTATAGGAAGGTATTACACCAGTACTTATTTCCACAACACCATGTCTCGAATGTAATGATACTTGATCTCAACATGTTTCTATCTATCATGAGATATTGGATTCTCTGAGAGCTTCACACAACTCTGGTTATCGCAATGAATCATGGTGGGTTCCAACATCTGCCCAAACAATCCTGTAAGGAGATTCCAAACTCACATTGCTTTGTGTACTGTCATACACACTGCAATATATTCATCCTCTATGGTACTCAAAGCCACGGAAGTTTGTTTCCTACTACACCAAGAAACCGTGGCAGACCTCAAATTGAAGAAGCACCCATAGGTGCTCTTCTTGTCTACTATGCTCTATTCCCAATCAGAATTAGCATATCCTTGCAATCTCATGTCAACACTGGAAGCATATATCATGCCATATCCAAATGTGCCTCGCAAGTATCTCAATACATGCTTCGCAACTACCCAATGCATTTATTTCAGATTAATCATGAACTAGCTAAGTGCACTCATTGCATAGCAAATATTTGGTCTGGTGTTAGCCAGATACATATGTGATCCAATCATTTGCATGTACATAGTCATATCAATCAAGTATGAATCGAAAGAAGACTCACTCAACTTATTCATATTTGACACCATCGGTGTATCCATGGAATTACAGTCCAACGTCCCAAATCTTATGAAAATATCAACTGTATACTTCCCCTGACTTAGAAAGATCTCATCAATTCTCTGCCACACCTCTAGTCCCAAGAAATAGTGCATCATGCCAAGATCTTTCATTTCAAACTCATATCCCAACTCATTTTTATCGGGCAAATTGGTAAGTGCTGACACAAACCAATCTCCCTAACTTCAACGATAAATTAGAACAAAACATAGCAGAATAAAATATTCTCCTTAGATTTCATTGTAATGTAAACTAGTTCAGTGAGGGATAAATGACATATTGTTTAAACTTCATTTGATCCTCAATAGTGTCATCCTTGCTCCATATTTGGATTTGTGGGATGTTGAAATGTTAAGAAGCACAAACCAACAAAGAGAGAGAGAGAGAGAAATGATATATATATTCCAATGAAACCTATGCATAAGATCAAGGAGTCATGCAATAAAAATGGAGACACTTTTATAGGGAAGAAATGCATCACTGCATTATATTGATGAAAGTGGAGAATAAAACCTGTTCCTTGATGTTGCAAGGTCCCTTCCAATGGCCCTTTTCTTCAACACACACACATTTTCTCCAATGATTTTGATGAAGAGTATTCACAACCTAACCTGGAAAGATAAAGCAAAGCTATCACAAGTACAATCTTCAGCAGAATTATTCATGCATAAGCCAGCCTAAATTTTCCCATAAGAGATCCCTCTTTATATAGAGTGAAGAGGTATGGATGAAGAGATTAATATAATCCTACTAAATCATATAAGAGAGTGAGATCCAAAATGATCGGAGGCCACCTCATCCTTCTGAATATTCCATTCTAGAACCTTCTAGAATTTCACCTTTTTCCTTTGCTTGAGCATCGTCGCACCCTAAACACAAGCAGCCTGTGATGAAGCCGCATCCCACTGTGGTGCAGCATGCAATGATTAGGGATCGTCACACCCTTAACATTTGGCAAGGTGTGACGATCTTCTTTGGTAGGGTTTTTAATAAAGGAAAGATTATTCTATTTCACCATTTAAATTTTGGTGTAAAATCAATATTTCAGGGTTTAGTGAGGTGCTAAACTGATTTGGAGATCAGATAAATTTGGGGAGTGCCAGAAAATGGAAAAGAAGATTAAATTTGGCAGAGGCATTAAACAAAAGTGGGCTTTAAAGGTTTTATATCTCCATTCGCCGAGATCAACGGTTAGGAGAGATTTCGGAGTTTGAAATAGCGCGGAGGCTAAGATGTCTAAGCAGACCCAAAATTTCAACTGTGGTTTCCCCGCAAACGTACATGGCATCCTCAAACATATTTTGGGGGGGAAATAGGGTGAACTCAAAACCACCCTATCACACCCCCAAAATCACGTGTTAAATTTCATTGAACGGGTCTAATCTGAGGGTCACATGTGGAAATTAAACTTGATGGAAGGTCCAGTAATCTCGAGACACTTGTTCATGTATCATTCATCTGCGCAGCTCCAAATAAGTGTTTCTAAATAACCGATTTAATACTCATCATTGGAAATTGATGGCCAAACATGAGAATTCATTATCCCTGTAAGGATTTTCATCAATAGTCAATGATTATTACTTGACGGCGATTGTTACTCAAAACAGAGGTGAAATTACCCTATTTTTGGTAATTAACGGCTTATTCTAGAACGAGATATCTGCAAAATTGAAATGCTCGTCCAATTCATGTGTAGTTGAGGCAAATAGACTCATGTTTCTTGACAAACCAAAGGGATCCGAGGAGAAAGATTCAATGATTTTCAGAAAATCAAGGAATTTGAAGAATATGACAGAATTATCAAATAAAAAGAGAGAAAGGAAGACTGCACAAATCCTAACAACAAAATCTCGCGCAAAATCTGTTGATGAGCTAGAATCAGGTGAAGGGATCAGGTTGAATCCTATTATGAAGGATTTGATCATTAATGGATATGCGGATGGACACAACACACAAGTTGGTGAGAGAAAAAGGAAAAAACAACGAAAGGAGGGGACTAAAGCTGGAACAATAAAGAACATTGAAGAAGACCAGCCTAGTCGACTTGATACATTAAAGGAAGAGATTGAAAACCTGAAATAAATTGCAATCTAAATTGAGTATATTTCAGGGAATCTTGTGATAATGTAGATAAGTATCATTTAGGGTACAGATCCCAAATATTTTGGTTTTCGTTTATAACAGTTTCCCTAGAAAGTAGGAATTTGGTTTTAATAAGGTACTCCCTCTGTAACCAATGTCTATTTTTGGAATTTTGGAAAGAATAACCTTTTTTTGGTCTCCTATGAAATTTATCTATATATATTGTTAAAAAGATAAAAGAATGGTTCGAATGGCCGAAGAATGGCCTGCCCTTATAGTAGGAAAACTTTGTGATTTCTTATGAATTTTAATATAAGCAGAGAAAGTTTTCTTAGATAGCCGAGATTTATCATGGTGTTGATGTTCAGTATGTTTTCCTGTATTTCATATTCACGAATGTGTTTTGCTGCTAGTGATAATATTTAAGCAAAAGAAGGAATTCATATTGTTGGTGCTCCTTCTCATATTGATTATACTTTTTATGTGTTTATTGGTTTTTGGTTCAGAATTCACCCTTGATTGGTGCTCTGTTTTTGGTATCCAAACTTTATGTTTCTTCTTTTAAAGCTATACCAAGAGATTCGTCCTTTGTTAAATGCCTCTTATTATAGTGGTCTTTCCTTTCTTTTCCACTACCATCTCATATTACTTATTTGGATGAACATCATGCCTATTTTTCCTCTCTTCCCTCAGGAATACATAGCTTATAAATCTTCATATGTTTTCATGAATTGACCCCATTTACCAATGGCCCTGTTCTCTTGTTTGTCCTACCACTTTTAAAATTTACCCTATTGTAGAATTTGACCTATGTGTGTCCATTGCCAAATATTTTGATTATTTTCAATAGCTATATGTTTGAGAGAGCCCTCTCTGGTTGGAAGGGTTAGAATCCAACCTAAATTTGGTTGAAATAGTTACCTATGTCGTTTGTTTATCATCCAAATAGATTTACAGAGTGCTAACATTTTGGCACTGTTGTTGGGGATTGAAAGTGAAATCTTCCCTGGGAGAAATGACAAAGTTCAGATCTGAGTATTGATGGTGAAAAGTATTTAGACATAGAAAGGTTGTACAACAGTCACCTGGCAACTTGATCCGAATTATTTTCGACACGAAATGAGAGTGGAGATATAATAAAGAAATGCACAGAGATATTGTAGATATTCAATAATATAACATAAATGTATCAGAGATGCAACCATAAACATAGATATACAGTAATACATGAT